>PVJS01031953.1:0-23078 GCA_004027185.1 Glis glis | reverse complement strand
CTTCCTTTCTTCCTTCTTGTGGTACTGGGGGTTGAACCTAGAAGTATTCTACCTCTGAGCTTCACCCCAGCCATTTTTTTTTTTTTTTTTGCGGTACCGGGGATGGAATGCAGGGGCGTTCTACCTCCACGCTACGCCCCCGGCCCTATTTTTTATACTTTATTTTGAAACCGGGTCTCACGAAGTTGCGGAGGGCCTCACTAAGGAGGGAGAGAGAGAGAGAGAGAAAGAGCTGAGACTGCCCGCGAACCCGGATCCTCCAGTCTCCGCCTCCCAAAGTACTGGGATTACAAGCGTGCGCCACCACGCCCAGCCTTTATTTTTTATTTTGAAATAGGGCCTCACTAAGTAGCTGAGGCTGGCCATGAACCTGCTATCCTCCTGTCTCAGCCTCCCAAGTACTGGGATTACAGGCCTGTGTCACCATGCCCAGCTCCAATAACATTTCTTAACATAAAATCATACAGGCAGCTTTGAGCAAGTTTCATAACTTTACGTTTCCTCCCAGCTATATAATTACACAAGAAATCCAGCCACCTCACCTTTCTGATCTTTCAGAACAAACCATGAAAACTCGTCAAGGGGCTGCCCTCGGCCGCCTGCCCCCCTCTGCTCGCCCTCCGCTGCCCCTGTGAGGCCCAAGCTGCTGGCTGGCCCCACAATGAGTCACGTTTGGTGTTTCAAGTTATGAAGTTGCTGCTTTTCCTGCTGACTCCTACTGTTTGTTTTTTTTTTTTTAAGCAGCTTTGCACTTTTCTCTTTTTGAACTTGAAGCAGAGACCCAACAGCCAGGCAGCTAGTTCTCAGCTCTGGACTTGGTCTTTATTCTTTGAATGGGGCGTCCCAGTTCTGATGAGTAAGGACAGAGCAGGGGACTGTCCTGGGCTGGGACAACCAATCCCAGGCTCTCACTCCCACCTGGGCACAGCCCAGTTGCTGGAGTTTTGATTTGAGTAAATCCAGTTTAGGTCAGGGTACTGGGAGCGATTTATTTATTTATTTATTTTGCAGTACTGGGGATTGAAGCCAGGGGCATTCTACCTCTGAGCTACACCCCCAGCCCAATTTTATTTATTTATTTATTTATTTGGAAACAGGGTCTCACTAAGTTGCTGAGGCTGGCCAAGAACCTGTGATCCTTCTGTCTCAGCCTCCTCCCAAGTACTGGGATTACAAGTGTGAGCTACCACGTCCGGCTCCCAGCCTTGTTTTTAGATTTTTTTGTTTTGAAACACAGAGTCTTGCTAAGTTGCTGAGGTTGGTCTTAAATCTGCAATCCTATCTTAGCCTCCCAAGTACTGAGATTATAGGCATGCGCCACCATATCTGGCCCTTGGAGAGCTCTTTTTATGTGTATATGTGGTACTGAGGGTTGAACACCGGGGCATTCTACCTCTGCGCTACACCCCCAAGTCCTATTTTATTTTTTATTTTGAAACAGGGTCTCTTTAAGTTGTGGAGGGCCTTGCTAAATTGCTAAGGCTCATGGCTTCAAACCTGTGATCCTCCTGTCTCAGCCTCCCAAGTACTGGGATTACAGGTGTGTACCACCACGCCTGGCATGGAGGGCTCTTTTAACCCCAGCTCTTGTGGAGGTGACCAAAGGATAAGTTAACTGACCCCACACTATGGAAGTACTGACAGAGTTAACTTCCCAACTCCTTAAAGCAATAGTGAGTTGCTAAATGCAGCTCAATGACAGCATCAGCCTAGTTCCTTTGGCAAATACCACACAGCATATAGGACTGGTGAGTCAGAACCGCGGAGCTGGGAGGACCTGAATTAAGTTTCCATGACTAAGAGCCAAAAGAGCTCGGGTGGGGTGAGTTGCTGGAGGTGCTTGGCCTAACTGGAATGAGTGACCATCACGCTGGGCTGAGAGGCCAATAGTCTGTAACAGAACAGAGTCTACCCTCCCCTGTTCCTGTGTGGCGGGTCATGATGTCCACAGCCAGGCCCACAAGCCCCCACTATGGAGGTCTGGCAGACTGGGAAGCTCTTCTCTGAATTCTGTCACCTATCACCTGGCCAGTCACCCCGGGAAGGAGAGAGAGGGCTACGGGCTGGACAAGTGTGCTCAGCTGTCCAGGGAACAGCATGGTGGCCGGTGTGGGGACAGAAAGGGGCAACTCTACTGGCATCTTGTCTAAGGAAAGGGATTTGATTAGGGGGTGCTCCATTACGAAAAGGTGAGAATGCTTATGGCCTAGGCCAGCGTGGTGGCGCACGCCTGTAATCTAGGCTGAGACAAGAGGATCCAGGTTCGCGGCCAGCCTCAGCTACTTAGTGAGGCCCTCCGCAACTTAGTGAGACCCTGTTTCAAAATAAAGAATAAAATAAAAAACTAGGGCTGGGGGGTGTAGCTCGGAGGTAGAATGCCCCTGGGTTCAATCCCCAGTACTGCAAATAAATAACTAAATAAATCAATAAAATTTTTAAAATAAAAATTAAAACCAGGTGTGGTGGCGCACGCTTGTAATCCCAGTACTTGGGAGGCTGAGACAGGAGGATCGCAGGTTCAAGGACAGCCTCAGCAAGTAGTGAGATTCTCATGAACCTAGCAAGACCCTGTTTCAAAATAAAAATAAAATAGGACTGGGGGTGTAGCTTGGAGGTAGAATGCCCCTGGGTTCAATCCCCAGTCCCCCCCTCCCATAAAAAAAAAGCTTTATACTCATGGCCCAATACTCAGAAAACACTGCTGGGAAATCCATACAAAATGTCAAATTTAATTAAAGTTCATGTTGATACTTCCAAGAAACACTGTCAATCGGTGAGGCTGCCATGTTTCTGGTAACACCTAGGTAAATTTGGACCTTGCTGGTCACATGATGGATACTGTCATAAGTCTTCCTAAAGATTCATGCCCTATTTTACATGTGCTGAGAGTTTTGCAGTTTATCCTCATTGCCTCTGAAGTAGACATGCCATTATCAGAAATTTCTAGAATAGTCGCAGTTCATGTTTCTGTGTGCGCCCGCGCTTTGCGCTGGGTCACAGAAGGATTTGGAACGTACACGGTACCGTCGATGCGGTTGACTCAGCAATTAAGATGCTGACTTCCCGGTGACTTCCTTCTTTAGAAGGAACTGAAGTTATTGAGGGAGACACTTTTTAATCTAGCAGCCCCCAAACATAATCCTGGTAATCATTGTTGGAAAATGCATACGTTATGATGCAATCGAGTTTTTACTCGCGAGGTATTTTCCTAAATCCTCAGAGCAGGAACGGGTCTCCTTTAAAGTGCCTCGTGGTTTATACAGAGACTTGGCTCCTAGATGTCCCTCGGGTCCTAATCACAGAGTATTAGAAAGGCCTTCGGGAAGAAGTCTGGGGAAGTCATCTTTGCAGGGAGTTCTTGGCAAGATAGAGGAGCTTTTACTTGAAAGAGGACAGATGGGGACCCGAGGGTCCTGGAGGTTTTCCTTTTTGCTTTTGTCTCTGAAGCTAACTTCAGGATAGATTTGTAAAGAGGAAAGGCGGGGCCTGGGGAGCGAGGCGCAGTTCAGCGGCCCGTGCTGCGGAGGTTCTTGGTGGAGCCCCGGCTGCTTGCTTATCTCTTCCCTGTCTCCTCTCCTCTCCTCCCCTCCCCTCCCCTCCCCTCCCCTCCTCTCCTCCCCCTCTCTCCCTCTCCCTCTCTCTCTCTCTCTCTGGAGTCACTTTACTGCTCCTGAAGGTTTCTTCAAAAATCCTCACCTGGGCGCCCCAGATTCAAAGCTGACAGCTTCTTGCTGGTGTATCCCGTGGCAGCTGGATGGGCTTTTGAGGAGGGGCTGCTTGCCACATGGTGTGATCGCAGGGGGTTGGAGAGGTCCCTCTGCACCCCAAATATCCTGCTAAGTGACCTCCCTGAGTGCTAGGATTTCCAGCATTGCTCATGACTTGGGGTCAAAATGTAGGTCTATACTAGGGGTCGTGGCCAGATGGAGGACCAGGGTGAAAAGACTTAGGCATCCAGGATGGGGTTTTAATTTAATACAATTTTTTTGAGGACCAAAGATCTTTATTTCTTTTTTCGGTACTGGGGATTGAGCCCAGGGGCATTCTACCTCCGAGCTACACCCCCAGCCCTATTTTTTATTCTTGATTTTGAAACAGGGTCTCACTAAGTTGCAGAGGGCCTCACTAAGTAGCTGAGGCTGGCCGCAAACCTGCGATCCTCCTGTCTCAGCCTCCCAAGTACTGGGATTACAAGTGTACGCCACCACACCCTACTCAAAGATCTTTCTAAATTGTGGAGTTTCCCACAAAATTAAAGGGTAAATGAGTCAGTATTCCAGTCTGAAGAAAAGTCAAAGCTTTTCCAGTAGGCTTCATCCCTCCCTATCCGCCCCTTCCCAGACTCTCTTGCTTCTTAAAGGTAATCCCCCTGCACTTGGCCCAGGGCCTGCCAGGCAGCCTGCAGTTCTCAGAAGGTCCTAAGAAGCTTTAGAGTCTTGTTCTTCCTCACATGCTTTGGAGCCTGCTTGTTGCTAACAGAACATCAAGGAGCAGTTAGTAGAGCAGGCCCTGGAAAGTTCTGCAGAGTGACTTAACAGATGTTTCCGCAGCCACAATGCTTGGAGCTGGGGAGGAGGGAGAAGTGACTCTGGGCTGACTAACTTCAGCTTCCAGAGGGAGGAGGCTGGCCTCTGCATGGGGACAGGCAGCAACAGCGGCTTCTTTCAAGACCTGCCTGGCAGGCAGCGGAACCCCCTGCTGGGCGTGCTGGGTGTCAGCGTTACCTGAGGTCTCCACCCTACCCCCAGTCTGCCATCCATGCTGTATCTGCCTATGGCTGCGAAGGCAGTGTGATCTAAAATCCGTATAAGAAAGGGAGTTGGTCACCTGAGATTGGTTCCAGCTCTGTCTCTTTGTGCAGGATGTTGGGCAATTTCTGTGCCCTCTGGGTTCCTAGAAGAAACACACCCCAGGATCACCTGAGATGAAGTCACACAAGTGTTTTGGGGGTGATTTTATGAGATCTGCACCTACTAGAGATTGAACCCAGGGGCATTCTACCTCTGAACTACACCCCCAGCCCTTTTTTAAATTTTGAAACAGTCTTGTTAGGTTGCCTAGAGTCTCGCTATGTTGCTGAGGCTGGTCTTGAACCTGTGATCCTCCTGTCTCAGCCTCCCCAGTACTGGGATTGCAGGTGTGCACCACTGTGCCCAGCAACGTTCTGATTTGCAGTTCTGGGCAGGACCTGAGCCTGCTTTTCTAACAAGCTCCTGAGTGATGATAATACTGTTGATCTCCAGGTCACATGTGAGAAGCCAGGATTATATCAAAGGTTTGTAGCTGGGTGTGGTGGCACACACCTGTAATCCCAGTACTTGGGAGACTAAAACAGGAGAATCGCCAGTTCGAGGTCAACCTCAACAACTTGAGGACCTCAGCAACTTAATGAGACCCTGTTTCAAAATAAAAATAAAAGCCGGGCGTGGTGGTGCACGCTTGTAATCCCAGTACTTTGAGAGGCGGAGACTAGAGGTTCGCGGCCAGCCTCAGCGCTCTCTCTCTCTCTCTCTCTCTCTCTCTCTCTCTCTCCTTAGTGAGACCCTCCGCAACTTCGTGAGACCCGGTTTCAGAATAAAGTATAAAAATAGGGCTGGGTGTGTAGCGTGGAGGTAGAACACCCCCGGGTTCATTCCCTGGTACCGCAAAAATAAATAAATAAATAAATAAATAAATAAATAAATAAATAAATAAAATAAAATAGGGCCAGGGGTGTAGCTCAGAGGTAAGAACGTCCTGGGCTCAAACCCTAGTACCAAAAAAAAAAAAGTTTTGTAAGAGGCTAGGTACACAGCAAGTGCTCCCGAGGTGGGGCCATTATTAGCAGTAATATTCAGCATAGCTTCGCTCTTATTTTGGTCTGGGGAATTGCTTCCGATTGACCTCCCACCTCCACTGCTGACCAGGATGATAGTACATTTTGCAGCCCTGAAGAAAAACTTATAGCATGAGCTTTTTTTTTCCTAAGGAATTTCCTCTGGACAGGACTTTCATGATTATATCTTTGGAAGATTTTGTTCTTAATCTCTTTTCATTATTTCTCCTCTTTGAATGGGTTAGGTTATATCATATCTAGTTTTCTGCAAGGCCTGAGAGCTTGAGACAAAGCCTATAGGCCACACCAGAGGAGGCAAACAGCTCGCCTAGTTACACCAGTTATAATGTACACGTAAGTGGGAAACCCATTACAACAGGAGAAAAGGTTCATTTTCTGTAACATCCTCCCCCGATTTCCAGTCCAGACATTGGATGCGTCTTCTTCTAGCCCCACATAAAATAATAAGCAAGTGTAGAGTCCAGTAACCTTTTTTTTTTCAGTACTGGGGATTGAACACAGAGGCATTCTCCCTCACTACACCCCCAGTCCTATTTAATTACTTATCCTTCCTTCCTTCCTTCCTTCCTTCCTTCCTTCCTTCCTTCCTTCCTTCCTTCGTTTCTTCTTTCTATTTGTGTGTGGCACTGGGGCTTGAACCCAGGGGCATTCTACCTCTGAGCTACACCCCCAGCCCTATTTTATTTTTATTTTGAAACAGGGTCTCTCTAGGTTGATAAGAGTCTCACTACTTGCTGAGGTCGTCCTCAACCCTGCGATCCTCCTGTCTCAGCCTCCCAAGTACTAGGATTACAGGTGTGCGCCACCACACCCAGCTTATTTCTTATGTATGTGTATTTATTTATTTATTTATTGCGGTACTGGGGATTGAACCCAGAGGCATTCTACCTCCGAGCTACACCCCCAGCCCTATTTTTTTTTTTTTTTTGGCGGTACCGGGGATTGAACCCAGGGGCGTTCTACCTCCGCGCTACACCCCTGGCCCTATTTTTTATACTTTATTTTGAAACCGGGTCTCACGAAGTTGTGGAGGGCCTCAGTAAGTAGAGAGAGAGAGAGAGAGTGAGGGAGAGAGAGAGAGAGAGCTGAGGCTGGCCGCGAACCCAGATCCTCTGGTCTCTGCCTCCCAGAGTACTGGGATTACAAGCGTGTGCCACCACGCCCAGCCCCAGCCCTATTTTTATTCTTTATTTTTGAAACAGGGTCTCACTAAGTTGCCGAGGGCCTCACTAAGTAGCTGAGGCTGGCAGTGAACCTGGATCCTCCTGTCTCAGCCTCTCAAGTAATGGGATTACAAGTGTGAGCCACCATGCCCAGCTTTATTTTTTATTCTTAAACAGGGTCTTGCTAGGTTGCTGAGAGTATCACTAAATTGCTGAGACTGTCCTCGAACCTGCGCTCCTCCTGTCTCAGCCTCCCAAGTATGGGGATTACAGGCGTGCGCCACCATGCTCAGCCTCATTCACCTTTCACGACTTTTTTAAAAGAAAATTCCACCAGGCATGCCTTACTGGATGCAAATAAATCCGTTATGAATACTGATGAGATTACAACCCTCATGACTCAATTACATCAGCTCCGAACACCAATAAATGAGCTCTTCAGGGGACATTCTGTATCTAACTAACAGGTGTCTTTCCCAACAACGCTTAGCGCCTGTCAGCTGACCAAGACGACACCTGCCTTATTTATTTGGGGGCTGGGGATGGAACCCAGGGCCACGCCCGTGGGCTGCAAGCGCTCTGCTCCTGAGCCACATTCCCCGCCCTGAACACACCCTCCTGGGCCACAGCAGGTGGGTGGGATTCTGGATCTTTCTGGAAGAGCCCAACTCTGTCCTTTCCACTCCTATTTGTTCAGGGCTGGGTTCTTGTGCCTTTCCCCTTAGTTGTCCAATGATGAGTGGGGTTTCATCTGCATTCCTTTGCTAAGATTAAAAGGAAGCTCTGGCTGGGCGGGATGGTGCATGACTTAATTCCTGTACTTGGGAGGCTGAGACAGGAGTCTTGCAGGTTCAAGGCCAGCCTCAGCAGCTTAGTGAGACTCAGAAACTTAGTGAGACCCTGTTTCAAAATAAAAGATCAAAAAAAAAGGGCTGGAGGTGTCGCGTGGGGATAGAAAGACTCTGGGTTCAATCCCCAGACCCCTCCCCCAGAAAAAGGAAGCTGTGGGCTCCCTGTACGCACGTCCATGTACCATTTAACAGCTGTTACTTTCCCCCAAAAAAGGCAGCATTTCAGGAGTGAAGGGTGTGTCCCCAATATGTAATTTATCTGTTAGTTTATAAAGCACTTTAAGGTCTTTAGGGGATAGCAGGGCTGTGTAATATGCTATTTATTATTCATCAACACTATTCTCTTAATGGTCCCCCCAACAGGTCTGGATCGATTGAGAGGGATCAGGTTGCAAGAACTGCCCCTGGACCTCCTTTCCTGGTGACGGGCATGGCACCCCCCAACACACACACACACACACACACACACACACACACACACACACACACGCTTCACCTTGGCAGGTTGTGTTCAAGTGAGTAGGTGACCCACGGTGACCCGCGGCACGATGCAGGTGAAATCCCTGCAGTGAACTCTACATCACAAAAAATGTTGTTCAAAGCACGGGACCCTTAATTCACGGGCGTGTAGGGGAGAGCAGTGGTGTAGCAAATCAACTATTTTAGTTTCAGCCCTCTGGAATCGCTGCCAATCTTGCTAAATGTATTGTCCCTACTTCATGCCTTACTGGATGCAAATAAATCTTTCTAAAAATTAGATTTTGTGTGTGATTATGAAAATATTAAAAAGCTCATTTGTAAAAAAAAAAAAAAAACAGAAAATTTAATGAAGAAAATAAATATCACCAGTAGTCCTTACTGAAAAGAAATAAAAACTGCCTTACAATTTTCTTTGTCTTTTTTGTACACAACACACACACACACACACACACACACACACACACACAGTTGTTTGGTATCATGCTACATCTTGCGTTAGTAATTTAGCATTTTATATCTCATGAACACTTTCCTCTGTCGCTGTTTTTTTTTCTAAGTGATTTAAATACCTTCATGTCAGCTGGGCCTGGTGGTGCATGCCAGTACTTGGGAGGATGAGACAGGAGGATTACAGGTTCCAGGTCAACTTCAGCAACTTAGTGAGACCCCATTTCAAAATAAAAAAATAAAAAAGAGCTGGGGGGTATAGTTCAGAGGTAGAATGCTCTTGGGTTCAATTCCTAGTACCAAAATAAAATATAAAATAAATGCCTTCATGTGGAAGTACACAGCAGGTCTTTCTTTGGTACGTGGGGCCTTGCAAGGAAGCATGCAGAATATTAATTTTCACTGATCATGTAAAAGGGGTAGGTGACCTGGCTGAAAACGAGGTGTCAGCAGAACTCATACTAAAAATTGGGTGTATTTTAATATACCATTTAACAAACCATTTCTCATACTAATGGGATTCTTTATACCCTGTCACTAGAAGAGAATAAAACACCCTAGTTAATTCAATTTTTCTTTGTGTGTGTGTGTGTGTGTGTGTGTGTGTGTGTGTGTGTTACTGGGGATAGAATTCAGGGGCCTTCTACCTCCGGGCTACACCCCCAGCCCTATTTTCTATTCTTTATTTTGAAACAGGGTCTCACTAAGTTGCATAGGGCCTCACTAAGTTACTGAGGCTGGCTTCGAACCTGCAATCCTCCGGTCTCAGCCTCCCTAGTACTGGGATTACAAGCGTGTGCCACCACACCCGGCTCAGTTTTTCTTCAAGTTTGAAGACAATACAGTTGCAGAGCGCACTAGGCAAGAAGTAGGCAGGGACATTAAGTTCTGCTAGCTGCCACCACACAATCACAAAAACATTCAGCTTTGGTGCCTCGACCGGTGGTCTCTACCTCTCCTGACATCGGGTATGAAATCTCAAACGCGGGCTCTGCTCTGCGATCCATGTTTCCCTCCCTCCTTCTATCCTCATTCCTGCTGAGACTCGTCGGCTTCATGCTTACAAAGCCATCTGCTACATTCCTTTTTGAAGTACAAATTAGGACAGGTCAAGTTGTAACGGGGGAAAAAAATAAAGCTGAAATAATTCATGACACATGAATACTCAAGTGTCCAGAGGGAGAATTGAGGCAGAGCAGAGTCCGGAGTTCTGGGTAGGGAAAACCGGACGTTTTAGGGCAGCACCCTGACCCCGAATTGTAACTGTCCACCATTGGCTCCTAATGGGGTTCTCTTTGGGCCTCTCCTCTCACTGAAACTTAAGTCTACTAATTCTGCCCCAAGCTCCTAGCAGGCGGGACCATATCTGTATAAATCACTCATATAGTAGCCAGCCAAACCCCCCACTCACAACTGTCACTAATAAAAGGTTTCTCTGTGTGTGTGTTTGTGTGTGTGTGTGTGTGTGTGTGTGTTACTGAGGATTGAACCCAGGGGCATTCTACCTCTGAGCTACATCCCCAGCCCGATTTTATTTCTTATTTGGAAACAGGGTCTCACTAAGTTGCAGAGGCTGGCCTCCAACTTGCAAGTCTCCTGTCTCAGCCTCCCAAGTGAGATTACAGACATGTGCCACCATGCCCAGTTTCAATGTTCTTTTAAACCATGTTTTTAGCTGGGCATGGTGGCACACGCTTGTAATCCCAGTACTTGGAAGCGTGAGACAGGAGAATCGCAGGTTCGCGGCCAGCCTCAGCTACTTAGTGAGGCCCTCCACAACTTAAAGAGACCTTGTTTCAAAATAAAGAATAAAAAATAGGGCTGGGGGTGTAGCTCGGAGGTACAATGCCCCTGGGTTCAATCCCCAGTTCTGCAAAAAAACCCATAATTTTTATGATGGCATAAATCTGTTTCTATAAATGCACCATAATTTATTTAACCTTTCTTCTAGCTTCTCACAACTATAGATAATGCCTCAGCAAGCATTTTGGTCTATAAATGCTCGCATCTCTGATTATCTTTTAGGACATACTGATAGAAGTGGGATTATGATATTCAAAGGTATGGAATTTGTAGAGAAGTTTGATATGTATTGACAAATTTGTACTTCCATCACCAGTACTTGAAAATATTTATCTCAACATAGCTTTCCTAAAATTGACTACTATTATTTTTTAAATTTTAGGACATTTGATAGGTGAAAAATGAAATCTTACTTTTGACTTAATTTAGTGTTTCTTTCTTTTTTTTCTCTTTTTGGTTCTGGGGATTGAACTCAGGGGCATTCTACCTCTGAACTACACCCCCAGCCCTATTTTATTTTTATTTTGAAACAGAGTCTCACTAGGTTGATGAGAGTCTCATTCCTTGCTGAGGCTGTCCTCGAATCTGCAATCCTCCTGTCTCAGCCTCCCAAATACTGGAATTACAAGCATGTACCACCACGCCTGGCTTTATTGTTTCAATTATTAGTGAAGTCATATATTTTTCCATGTGTTAATTAACCATTTATATATATATATATATATATTTTTTTTTTTTTTTTTTGCGGTACCAGGGATTGAACCCAGGGGCGTTCTACCTCCGTGCTACACCCCCGGCCCTATTTTTTATACTTTATTTTGAAACCGGGTCTCACGAAGTTGCGGAGGGCCTCACTAAGTAGAGAGAGAGAGAGAGAGAGAACTGAGGCTGGCCGCAAACCCGGATCCTCCAGTCTCCGCCTCCCAAAGTACTGGGATTACAAGCGTGCGCCACCACGCCGGCCTATATTTTTATTTTGTAAAGAAATTGTTTATGCTGGGTGCAGTGATGCACACCTATAATCCCAGCTACTTGGGAGACTGAGGCAGGAGAATCATGAATTTGAGGTCATTCTGGGCAACACAGGGAAACCTGTCTCAAAAGCCGAGTAACAATAGATTGTCCATGAACAGATGAATGGATAAAAACTGTGGTATATATACACACAATGGAATTTTACTCATCCATAAAGAAGAACAAAATTATGTCATTTGCAGGGTGAAAAGGGATGGAGACTATTATGCTACATGAGATCCCCCCATCTCAGAAAGCCAAGGGCCATATGTTTTCTCTCATATGTGGAAGCAAGAGAGAAAAATAGGAAACAAAAGGTGTCGAGGGCGTCTGAGAACGCACACTGAGATTACCATCTCAGACCAGCTCAGCTTGAATACACGGTATCTGGACATTCCAAGGGACCTGGTGTAATCTTTAAGGTGCGGTCTTTGATGTCCTCTCCACCCAGTAATGTCTAATCCCTCCTTCCTCCAAGCTTGTCACATGTCTGCCTCACTGACCTTCTTTATTGTAACTCGTGACAATTGTTGATTTCTGTGTTTGATTAACTTTTACGGTGCCTTGTCTAAAGTTTCTATAAAAGCAAGGTGCTGGCTACAGATGGACAGGAGAATTTGTCATCTCTGTCTCCTCCCCGACCCCCCAGATTATTAAATGTAATTATTCTGCGAATTATTATATCAGGCTTCGTGTCATTATCGTGTGAGAAAGACTAGTGTCAGGAGCTGCCTTAGAGCAGTGACCTTCCGTGGTAGGAACTGCGGAACAATCTTTAGGAAGCTGCAGGGAGCAACGGAACAGTTATTAGGCAGCTGCACGAAGCAGACCCTCCGTGGTGGGACTACGGGGCGAGCAGCGTCTGCCAGAGCACCCAATAAAAAGGGATTTCAGATGAATGAGGAGAGGGACCAGCAGATAGTGGAAGGGGGTTGGGGGAGGGAGGGGAGGAGGGGAAAGAGGAGACTTGATGAAGGGAAAGTTCAAATGATGCTGTGTCCATACGTGAAGCTATCACTACCAATCTCACTAACATGTACAGGGGGCGTCTGGAGGGAAACACCAAGTGCTGTGTGCGTGTTTGTTTGTGTCACAATCTCACTGTGATGTATAATTACAATGCACCAATAAAAGTATAATCATCATCATCATCATCATAACAGTCTCACATCTATCCCTTCACCCTGTGATTTGTGTGTGTTGTGGGGGGGGCACTGGGGATTGAACCCAGGGGCATTCTACCTCCGAGCTACACTCCCAGCCCTATTTTATTTTTATTTGGAAACAGGGTCTCGCTAGGTCGATAAGAGTCTCACTACTTGCTGAGGCTGTCCTCGAACCTGCGATCCTCCTGTCTCAGCTTCCCGAGTACTGGGATTACAGGCATGCGCCACCACGCCCGGCTGTGATTTTTAAAATAAATATAATTCTCTAATATCTTAAATATTCTAGGGTCCATTTTAGATTTTTTTTTCTTTTGGTACTAGGGATTGAACCCAAGGGAATTCTGCCTCTGTGTTACACCCCCGGCCCTTTAAAACATTTTTAAAAAATTCTGAAATAGGTTCTTGCTAAATTGCTGAGGCTGGCCTTGAACCTATGGTCCTCTTGTCTTAGCCTCCCAAGTGCTAGGATTACAGGCATGAGCCACCACATTCAGTTTAGGGTCCATTTTAGAACCATCTTATCATTGCCACATTGTTTCATTTGCTGTGTCTTTAGATTGGTTTTAATATCTAGGAAGACAAATCCTCCATCACTCTTTGTCAAAATTTCCTAATTATTCTCTGCTGTCTATTATTTCAGATAAATGTTAAAACAATGTTGAACTTTTAAAAATGGTATTGCATTTGAATTTCGTAAGCCCATATGCAGATGGAAGTAAAGTGTTCTTCCATGGATTTTCCTGCCTCTTGTCTTAGGTGTTTTGCTAATTCCAATCCAGCATGGGAAGGGCCCTGAAAGTCCCTGCCAGGTGACAGGGAGGATTCTTAGAAGCAGATAATAGCTCTCCTGGGTGACTAGTATTGAGTGTAATGTATTTCCTTGTCAGAACAATTAGAAAGGGGGAAAAATTAGTAAATGCCTTAAAACCTACTAGAGAGTTAATTGGGCAATTTCATAAGTAGAAGTTACATGCTCAAGTGTGTTAAAAGAGTCAAAGTGACTTGTAAATATATTGCACGCACCTGAGAGAACCGCCAAGCTGTTTCCTTCATAACCCGTGTGCTCTCCGTGTCAGGCGGGGGGCTCACACTGTGCCTCGTGCCCCCTCCATCCCCTGGCTGGTGTGTCACTCGCACCAACAGCGTCAACCTGATTCACTCAGCTGAGTCAGGATCAGACGCTAGGGATCTTAAACACAGAAGTGTTGGAGAGTAGACTTAGCTCTCTTTCACGAAGCGTGCGCTGTGACGAGACATCTTCGTGTTAGGCCACCCGGGTGAGACTGCTTTCTTCTTTGGGATAACTCAGTCTCAGTGGAAACTTCAGGAAGAGAGAGAGAAAAAAAAAAACTCCCTTTAAATTCTCTCTGATTTTATAAAGACTGTCCAATGATGGTGTGAACTAATTATACTAGTAAATCTATAATTCTTTTTTGAGTGGGATTGAACCCAGGGAGGGGCATTCTACTTCTCAGCTACATCTCCAGTCCTATTTTATTTTTAGTTTTTATTTATTTATTTTTTGTGTGTGGTACTGGGGATGGAACCCAGGGGCCTTCTATCTCCAGGCTGCACTCCCAGCCCTATTTTACTTTTTATTTAGAAACAGGGTCTCCCTAAATTGCTGAGAGCCCCACTAAGTTGCTGAGGTTGGCTTTGAATCTGCAATCCTCCTGTCTCAGCCTCCCAAGTACTGGGATTACAAGCATGCGCCACCATGCCCGGCTTATTTATTTATTTGTTTGTTTGTTTATTTTTAATTTATTTTTTTGTGGTACTGGGGATTGAACCCAGGGGCATTCTACCTCTGAGCTACACCCCCAGCCCTATTTTTTATTCTTTATTTTAAAGCAGGGTCTCACTAAGTTGTGGAGGGCCTCACTAAGTAGCTGAGGCTGGCCGCGAACCTGCGATCCTCCTGTCTCCCAAGTACTGGGATTACAAGCATGCGCCACCACACCGGGCTTATTTTTTATTTTGAAGCAGAATCTCACTAAGCTGCTCAGGGCTTCACTAAATTGTCAAGGCTGGCCTCGAACCTGTGATCCTCCTGTCTCAGTCTCCCAAGTTCTGGGATTACAGGTGTGCACCATTGTGCCCAGCTTAAATTTATAATTCTTTATTCACTTCTGCAGGACTTTGAGTTAAAGTGGTAGCAATGAGAGAAGTCTTTCCTGTACAGACAAAGCAATATTTGTAATTTCAAAGACTGTCTTGGAGTTTTATTAATCGGAGTGGGCTGACTGCTATAATAAATAACCTCTGCCCTGAGTGGCTTAACAGCACAGCTTCATTTCTCGCTTGTATCAGAGTCTAACTGGGCCTGTGGGGTTGGGTGACTGCTCCAAGCACACAGGCAGGATCCAGACTCATCCTACCTGAGGCCCCGCCCTCCTGGAGGCTCTTGGAGTTCTCTCCTTCCAGATGGAAGATGGGAAAAGGAGGGTCACATGCAGGACTTTTTTTTGGGGGGGAGAACTGGAGATTGAATCCAGAGACATTCTACCTTTGAGCTATACCCCCAACTCCTATTTTACTTTTTATTTTGAAACGGGGTCTCACTAAGTTGTGGAGGGCATTGCTAAATTGCTGAGGCTGGCTGTGAACCTGTGATCCTCCTGTCTTAGCCTCCCAGGTACTGGGATTACAGGTGTGCGCCACCATGCCCAACTCACGTAGGACTGTGTATGTGTGTGTGTGTGTGTGTGTGTGTGTGTGTGTGTGTTACTGGGGATGGAACCTAGGGGCATTCTACCTCTGAGCTACACCCCCAGCCCCATTTTATTCTTTTATGTTGAAATAGGGTCTCACTAAGTTGCTGAGGCAGGCCGCAAATCTGCCATCCTCCTGACTCAGCCTCCTAAATACTGGGATTACAAGCATGCACCACCACGCCCAGCTCATGTAGGACTTTAAATAGGCCAGAATTGGACAAGATGCTTCTAAAGGCCAGAATTCAATCCCATGGCCACGCCTATCTGCAAATGAAACTAGAAAATGCCTCCTAGCTAGCAGTATGCCCACAAAGAAGAAAGGAACGCTGGTATTGGTGCGCACTGGCAGCTTCAGCTGCGGGATACGTTCATCTAGTCACGTGTTCATGCATCATAAATATTTATTGAACAGCTATTATGTGGCAGATACCAGCTGTAGCTGAGAAGACGCAGTCCACATCATTGCAGGGGTGTCTGCTTCGGACAGCGCAGTCTGTCTGGAATCCTCATTGACTAGTGTATGAGCTTCAGCTGTGTGAGCTGCCAGGCGGGGTGAGCAGAGCTTGTGGCGCCACGTGGGGCCTGCATGGCCAACACGTGTGAAGCCCCACAGTGCTTTACATGCATGTGGAGGAGGACCCATGATGGGCTCATCCCATAGTATGTCTTCAACACTGGTTTCTGTTACTGTTAAGATATGGAAAGCCAGGTGTGGTGGCGCTTGCCTGTAATCTCAGTACATAGGAGGCTGAGACAGGAGGATCGCGGGTTGGAAGCCAGCCTTGGCAACTTAGCGAGACTCTCAGCAACCTAGGGAGACTGTTTCAAAACAAAAAATAAAATAGGCTGAGGGTGTAGCTCAGAGGTAGAATGCCCTTGGGTTCAATCCCCAGTAACACACACACACACACACACACACACACACAGAAGATATGGAATTCACACAATATGTGTTTTCCCCTCAGATCTCAAAATAATGAATTTGTGCTTCTTCTGTTGTTTACATATTAAATGCCTGTATTTTCTGTCTACCTAAATATCATTTATCCAAATATTAAAAAAACAAAATCCATCAATCCAAGTAGTTTATGGTTTTTATAATGGACTATTTGTATTTCTCATACTGAGGGGGAAAATGTGTTTGTGGGCCTAGAAGCTACTGTCAGTATAACCAATGGTAATAAGGTTTTCTAAATGAAACCAAGAATTTGAGGGACAAAGGGAAAGCTAATCATCTCAGGTAGTGCTCATATTGAGCACTAGATGGCAGTGCCTCACAGGGAAATGGCGACCCACTAGGAAGCCTTAGGGGCCTTCTGCTCCTGGACTTCAAATGCTAACTGCAGAACTAGAGGAGAGGAAGGAGCAACATAAAAATATCATTTTTGTTGTTGTTCTTAATACTGTGAAAATAAATTAAGCACTCTCGAAATGTTCTCTTGTGACATTTTATATCCGTTTTTATATCTAGAGGCCCAGAGAAATAATGCAGTTATGCTGTTTTGTGAACACTGGATGTGCACACCTGAGACTAGTAAGGTTTTCTGAGTCATTTTCTGAGTGCCCTGTGATCCTGGTTTCCATTCTTAGTTTTCTTTTTTTTTTTTTTTTTTTTTTTTGCGGTACCAGGGATGGAACCCAGGGGCCTTCTACCTCCGAGCTACACCCCCTGCCCTATTTTTTATCCTTTATTTTGAAACCGGGTCTCACGAAGTTGCGGAGGGCCTCACTAAGTAGCTGAGGCTGGCTGCGAACCCGGATCCTCCGGTCTCGGCCTCCCAAGTACTGGGATTACAAGCGTGCACCACCACGCCCGGCCATCCATTCTTAGTTTTCCGTGCACATTTGGAGCTGCACTTGATTGAGGTGACTGATATAAATACTCATTTTTTTCCTGGTTGAAAAAAAAAAAGAATGACATTCATTCAGAGTCTTCCAGAGACATTGAAAGCTAATTGGGCATTTCTGGCAGGTTTTTGTTTTGTCTTGGTGTTGGGGATTGAATCCAGGGGCATTCTACCTCCAGGCTACACCCCCAGCCTTCTTTTATTTTTTCAAAACGGGTTCTCGGTAAGTTGCTAAGGCTGGCCTCGAACTTATTATCCTCCTATGTCAGCCTCCCAAGAGCTAGGATTACAGGCGTGTGCCACCACACCCAGCTTTCCTGGCAGTTTTTATCCTGAGGTGATCACAAGTTTGGAAGCCAGGCCATGTTTTGGTGGCTGCTTGATTTTAACTCATATCTTTATGGTTTTTTTTCAGAGAACCAAATATTATCAGTTCAGTAGACAGGAATGAGGATGATGCCGTAAAAGAAAACCTCATTAACAGTAATGATCACAAAAGCTTTTGCGTAGAGATGTCTCTGTGTCTGGCGCTGTTCTAAGGGCTTTACATGTGTTGCTTCATCAACTCCTCACCCCAGCCAGGAATGAAAGATATGGTTGTTATTGTTTATTTACAGGTGAGGAAATAGTCAAAGAGAGGTTCAGTAACTTGTCCACGGTCATGGACAAGTACTGTGGATCACGCTTGTAATCCCAGTACTTGGGAGGCTGAGACAGGAGGATCTGGGTTTGCAGCCAGCCTCAGCTACTTAGTGAGGCCTCCACAACTTAGTGAGACCCTGTTTCAAAATAAAGATAAAAAATAAGGCTGGGGGTGTATCTCAGAGGTAGAATGCCCCTGGGTTCAATCCCTAGTGCAAAAAAAGAAAAATTGTAGGATTTGTCCATATAGTCACATTTCCCATATCAGATGTTTACTTTTAGGGGACAATTCTCATTAACTCCTTGTTTAATACTCTACCACTCCTTTCCCAAATTAAATTAATTTCTGTGTTCATCAAAGAATCTAGCTGATATTTTTTAAAACCTTGAACAGTCTGAAGAAAAAAAAAAAGGAAAGAAAAATGGGAGCTGGGTGCAGTGGTGCACGCCTGTAATCCCAGTACTTGGGAGGCTGACAGGAGGACCGCAGGTTTAAGACCAGCCTCAGCAACTTAGAGACCCTTAGCAACTTAGCAAGACTCTGTTTCAAAATAAAAATATGGCCGAGCGTGGTGGTGCATGCTTGTAATCCCAGTACTTGGGAGGCTGAGACAGGAGGATCGCAGGTTCAAGGACAGTCTCAGGAAGTAGTGAGACTCTCATTAACCTAGCAAGACCGTTTCAAAATAAAAATAAAAAATAGGGCTGGGGGTGTAACTTGGAGGTAGAATGCCCCAGTGCCAAGAAAAGAAAAATGAAATTGAAGAAGTCTTCTTTTTTTTTTTTTTGCGGTACTGGGGATTGAACCCAGGGGCATTCTACCTCCGAGCTATACCCCCAGCACTATTTATTCCTTATTTTGAAACAGGGTCTCACTAAGTTGCAGAGGCCTCACTAAGTAGCTGAGTGGTCTCACTAAGTGGCCGTGAACCTGAGATCCTCTGGTCTCAGCCTCCCAAGTACTGGGATTACAGGCGTGCGCCACCACGCCAGGCCTCTGAAGAAGTCTTTCTACTCTTGGGCGGGAGCGCTTGCTCTTTCCGGAGACCGCCTGCGTCCAGCGGCCTGTGATTAACTCTCAATGTGCGTCTTCAGGCAGAGGCTTCCCTTTGCTCCTTAGACACCCAAGATGGAGCAAGGCCTTGCCTGGGGGACCTGGCCGCCTTCCCTCCCGCCCTCAGCTCTGCCAGCTGCTGTCTTCCTTTTCCTGTTTCAGTGACATTGACCTCCCAGATTCTCAGCCGCGTGGCGCCCTTCTGACCTTCATGGCGTGTTTGTAAGGATGTGTCTGTGTTGCAGTTGACTGTCTCCCTCCCTAGACTGTGAACTCCATTAGGGCAGCGATCCTGGTGTTTATTTTCTTCATCGCTTCCAGAAAAGTGTCAGACCCCCAGCAGGTGCTCAAGAACGACTTGTCAGACAAAGATCACGTTTCCAGAACAAAAATAAACTCACATAATCTAGAAAGGGATGCTTCCCTGATGTGCTGGCTTATTTATATGAAATCATATAAAGATGAAATACTTAATCATGTTCTTTATTACATTTAAGAAATCAACCTAAGCTGGGCGTGGTGGCACATGCCTGTAATCCTAGTACGTGGGAGGCTGAGACAGGCGGATTGCAGGTTCGAAGACAGCCTCAGCAAATAGTGAGACTCTCATCAACCTAGTGAAACCCTCTTTCAAACTAAAAAAAAATAATAAAAACAGGGCTGGGGGTGTGGCTTGGAGGTAGAATGCCCCTCGGTTCAATCCCCAGCACCACAAAAAAAAAAAAAAAGAAATCAACCTAATCAACTGGGTGCTGTGGTGCACATCTGTAATCCCAGATACTAGGAGGCTTAAGGGAGGAGGATCACAAGTTTGAGGCCACCCTGGGCAACTTAGGACGCTGTCTGAAAATAATTATTAATTAATAAATATATTTATTTATTTGGCACTGGGGATTGAACTCAGAGACATTCTACCTCCAAGCTATACCCCCAGCCCTTTTTTTTATTTTTTGTTTTGAAACAGGGTCACAATAAGTTTCTGAAAGTCTAGCTGTGTTGCTGAGGCTGGCTTCAAACCTACGATCTTCCTGCCTCAGCCTCCCAAGTATTGGGATTACAGACCTACACCACCATGCCCGGCACGAAATTAAAAATTTTAAAAAGGGTCGGGGGTGTCGTTCAGTGGTGGAGCATTTGCCTAGCATGCACAAGGCCGTAGGTTCCTTCCCTGGTACAGCAAGCAGGGAGGGAGGGAGGGAGGGAGGGAGGGAAGGAGGGAGGAAGGAAGGAAGGAAGGAAGGAAGGAAGGAAGGAAGGAAGGAAGAAGGAAGGAAGGAAATCAACATAATCAAGAAAAATTGAGCCAGGCATGGTGGCACACCCCTGTAATCCCAGTACTTGGGAGGCTGAGGCAGAAGGATTGCAGGTTCAAGGACAGCTTCAGCAAGTAGTGAGACTCTCATCAACCTAGTGAGACCGTTTAAAAATAAAAAAAATAAAATAGGGCTGGGGGTGTAGCTCAGAGGTAGAAAGCCCCTGGGTTCAACCCCCAGTACCACCACCACCACAACAAAACCAAAAAATTTGAATGACTGAAACCAGGACGGTAGAGAACACCCAGGGCTCCTGCCCGCCCAGTGTGACTGAGCTGCCGTCCCCTGGACAGTCAGCACACGGCGTGCAAAGATGACCAGCCAGGCCCTGGGCAAGACGAAACCAAAAACCTGCTCTAAGAGCAGACAGCGGGCCTCGAGGGACAAAGTGAATGTCCGGGAAAGACTCCGTGGAGGCTGGAGGACAGGTGCGTGTGGGTGGTGACGGATGGGTGCTGCGTGCTAAGTCAGCAAGGAGGGCCTGGGCCTGTGAGGCCTCACCGCCCCCGGAGGCCGACCCTCTGCTGTGACCCTCTGCTGTGTCTCGGGCACGGATAAGCCTGGTAGTGCTCGACACTCACCTTCTCTCGCAAGTTCCCGGTTCCAACTTCTGCAGTAAATCTCAGCTCTAACGAGAAGCAGCTCTGGCGTTCAGCAATCGTTCTGGAGTCTCTTCTGACTGCTGTCAGGTTTGTGGGTTTTATTTTTGTGTGTGTGAGATTGGAAAATTCCCCTGAGACCGGGGGAAAGCATTAATGTGGCTGCAGGAATGGGCTTGCTGGTCCGATGTACAGGATCGGGCAAGCTTTCGAAAGTGAAGCCCATCACAGAGGTGAGGGTCAGGTGGGTAATTTCACACGTCGCCCCAGTCGGACATTGGTCTTTGTTCTGCACTATTAGGAGAGGGTAACGGCCTGGGCACGAGGCGGCTGCAGAGAGTAACAGGAGACATAAAACACATTTACGACGCCCACCACGGCAGAGCTTGCCGCTGCTCCTGAGGTTTGGGGAGCAGGAGTGGTGCCTGCTACATGTGAGGGCCACCACTGCAACTTCCCAAAGGGCTACTGGTGTCGCTAAAGAGACCTCCCCGTGCCACCTGCAAGCCTGTCTCCTTCCACACCTCGTACCTCCCTCTCTCATTTATCTTCTCCAAAGGTGAGAAAGAAACCATATTCAAATGCACGCTTGCTTTCTTTTTCTTTTCTTTTTGTCTACCTAAAATAAATCTCTCTTGTCCATGATCTTCCATATTTATTTATTTATTTTTGGAAAATTCGGCTAAGCTTTATTTTGCATTTTAATGTTTGCATTATTGTGCATATTGAATACTGTGTGTGATGTATAAGCCCATCCACATTCACAGATACATTCAATAACTAGGAAAGAGCCAGGCGTGGTGGCGCACGCTTGTAATCCCAGTACTTGGGAGGCTGAGACTGGAGGATCCGAGTTCATGGCTAGCCTCAGCTACTTAGTGAGGCCCTCCACAACTTTGTGAGACCCTGTTTCAAAATAAAGAATAAAAAATAGGGCTGGGGGTTTAGCTCGGAGGTAGAATGCCCCTGGGTTCAATCCCCAGTACCGCAAAAAAAAAAAAAAAAAAAAAAAAAAACTCGTTAAGATTTGCTTAGGAAGCAGGGAAGCAGCTCAATTTATACCAGCATCTTGCTCTCTTCCACACACTGGCTTTTTAGGAAAAGCTTCCCTCTGTTGCCAAAGACCTGCGCAGACCTTGGGTGCAGACCCCGGCCTCGGGCCTCGTGGCGAGAGACTCACTTCACCTCCCACTTCCAGTTTTCATGTCTCTGAATCCCCCAAATCTTTTGGGCTCATATTTAATAGACCTGTGTTTGTGTAAATCAATGCCTATAAACCGCTCACTGGAGAACGGGGAGCTGGTATTTTTTATGACCCAAAGGACAGTAAAAGCAGCCTCCACAGAGGACAGCCACAAGTTTTGTGATTGAGTTATTAAGTTCTTGTTAGATCCATCCCTGTCCTGACCTACTGCACGGTCTCTTGTAGCTTGTAATTTCTCTTGTAGGAAAGGAACTGAACGAAGAGCCAGCTGCCTCTCGACACCCCTGGAATGCCAGGTGCACGGCGGCTTGGGGAGTTACTCCGATTTAAGTTTCCTATGAGGGCAGGCTTAGAATGAATTAAACCAAGCCCACCCTAATCTGCCTTTTGCTATACCAGTGAATTTATTAACAGTTCTTTGTTCTGAGAGCTGTTTCTTAATTCTTCTGCAGCAGCCAGTAGTAAACAGTGGCCTGGGGATGAATCAAGCCCACTGCTTGCTTTTGCACAACTCAAAACCCAGGAATGATGCCGGGCGTGGTGGTGCACGCTTGTAATCCCAACACTTGGGAGGCTGAGACAGGAGGATCACGGGTTCGCAGCTGGCCTCAGCTACTTCATGAGGCCCTCTGCAATTTAGTGAGATCCTGTTTCAAAATAAAGAATAAAAAATAGAGCTGGGGGCCGGGCGTGGTGGCGCACGCTTGTAATCACAGTACTTTGGGAGGCGGAGACCGGAGGATCCGGGTTTGCAGCCAGCCTCAGCTCTCTCTCTCTCTCTCTCTCTCTCCCTCTCTCTGTCTCTCTCTCTACCTAGTGAGGCCCTCCGCAACTTCGTGAGACCCGGTTTCAAAATAAAGTATAAAAAATAGGGCCGGGGGTGTAGCGCGGAGGTACAACGCCCCTGGGTTCAATCCCCGGTACCGCAAAAAAAAAAAAAAAAAA
>PVJS01031952.1:0-23079 GCA_004027185.1 Glis glis | reverse complement strand
TCCCAGTAATTTGGGAGGCAGAGACCGGAGGATCCAGGTTCGCGGCCAACCTCAGCTCTCTCTCTCTCTCTCTCTCTCTCTCTCTTCCTGTCTCTCTCTCTCTCTCTCTCTCTCTCTCTCTCTCTCTACCTAGTGAGGCCCTCCGCAACTTCGTGAGACCCGGTTTCAAAATAAAGTATAAAAAAAAAATAGGGCCGGGGGTGCAGTGCGGAGGCAGAACGCCCCTGGGTTCAATCCCCTGTACCGCAAAAAAAAAAAAAGTTAACTTCCCTGAGTTAAGCAGAGTTCTTAGACATAATACCAAAAGCACATTCATAAAAGAAAAAAAATAGACTTGATCAAAATTAAAAAACTATTGCTCCACCAATTACAGTTCGAAAAGAAAAAAAGTCACAGAGCAGGAGAAAATATTTGCAAGTCATGTATCTTGCAAAGGACTTGCCTCTAACTATATAAAGAGCCCTCAAGCAGGGCGTAGTCGCGCACGCTTGTAATCCCAGTACTTTGGGAGGCGGAGACCGGAGGATCCGGGTTCGCGGCCAGCCTCAGCTCTCTCTCTCTCTCTCTCTCTCCCTGTCTCTCTCTCTCTCCTTAGTGAGGCCCTCCGCAACTTCGTGAGACCCGGTTTCAAAACAAAGCATAAAAAATAGGGCCGGGGGCGTAGCGCAGAGGTAGAATGCCCCTGGGTTCAATCCCCGGTACCGCAAAAAAAAAAAAAGAACCTGCCTCCAGGTTAAACCCCCCTGCTGAGGGTATCCAGTGCAATCGAGACTCCCGTGATTCTTGTTCCACATGGTGATTTCCTCCCAAGGCGTTCAGGAGAACAGGTAAGCAAAGAAGTTTAGGAGACGAGGCTTGTTTACAGGTCCAGGTCCAACTCGAGGGTGGAAGCAGAGATTCCCAATTTGACCAATCACCTAAGGGAGTAGGACCACAACACCAATCAGCAGCCAGGTTGTACTCCAATCAGCCAATAGGAAGTAGAAAGACAGGCTAGGAGGCAGGACTTGCCTGGTGTCCATGGCAATCCCTGGTCAGTTGTGATTTGTTGGCGCTTGTATGTGAACCTGGTAAGGCCGGATCCAGATGCCCTACGGGTAACATTGGAGGTGGGTAGGGATCAGGGAGAAGAGAGGTAGAAGGGGAAGATGGGAATGTGTAGGGTATCATGAGGGACAAAGAGGGTGGTGATAGAAGTATTTAGAGGGGGCATGGATTTAGGAGAAAAAAGAGAGGCTGTTGTAAGTGGAGAAGTAGTTCAAAAGTCAGAACACTGATTTGGGGGTAGAAAGAAGGGTTAGAGGGAAACAGAAAACAAATTTATAAAGGAAGAGAGAGCGGCCATGGACAGACAGGGAGAGTATAGGTGGTCAAAGGTGGTCTTAAAAGACGCAAGTGAGGGGCTTGGGTGAGGGAGCGGAGGGGTTTCTGGGGAGCAGTAAAGAGTTGGAGCAGGACTTTGGAAGATTCATGGGAGAAAGTTAGTACTATTGTAATAGGGGTCAGTGAGCCCCAGTACTTGGGAGACTGAAGGATTGCGGGTTCGAGGCCAGCCTTACTAATTTAGCGAGGCCCTCCACAACTTAGTGAGACCCCATTTCAAATTAAAAAATAAAATAGGCCTGTAGCTCAGCAGCAGAAAGCTCTGGTGAACATCATGAGTTTTATAGGGTGAGGGTTTAAGAAGTGAACAATGAATTTATGATGAAGGTTTTACAGATGAAAAGTGATAATGTGAGGGTCTTCTTCATAGGGTGGTTTTTAAGGACAAAGAGGAGGATGCTTTGGAGACAATAACAATTTATAGGAACAAAACATTATAAGGGGTCAGTTGAGGTTTTAGGGAGAAAGAAGTCTCAGATTCAGGGATTTGAGAGGTACAGAAGAGACACCAAGTGTAAAGCGCTGGAAAAGATCTTAAAGCAACTGTAGAGGACAGGGAGGAAGTTTTAGGCCACAGGAAAAGGGTTCTAAGAAAAGAGAGGGATGATGGAGCACAGAAGGCGAGGAACTCTAATGGACAGGGAGGTGCGAAAACAGATAGAGGTTGGAGAGGACACGGTGGCAATTAGAAGAAGACACTGGGAATTTTAAAGGGAGTCAGTGAAGATTTTATAGGCGCCAAGAAGAAAGGTGTTAGGGTTGAAAGGGAGGGAGCAGGAAGGGATGGTAGAGTACAGAAGCCATACTCAGACCTAACCCACTCTCTGCCCCCAGGCGTTTGAGTAAATGGCTAAGAACGATGAGAGCGATGAGGACCAGCTGGAGCAAGAGGCCAAGGACCACTTTTACATGGCCCTCGTGGCCCTCTGTTGCTGCTTCCCCCTAGGCCTTCCAGCCGTAATCTTATCTCACCAGGTGGGCATCTGCACCAAGCCAATCCTCATCCTCCCTCTCCATCCTGCCTTGACCCCGACTCAGCTTCTTTATTCTCCCTCCCGAGCTCGGAGCCTGAGCATTGCTACAGACCCCCATACTAGATCCTTCCAGTCCCACAGCTCATCTCCGTCCCAAGACCCTTTGAAGCTCATCTTTTCCTGTTTCCTCTCTCCCCTGAAACTCAGACAACGCGCCACAATCAATCGAAACGCTACGAGAAAGCAGCCAGGACCTCGGACCAAGTGTTCTGTTTGGCCCTCACAGGCATTATTTTCACCGTTTTCCCAATCATCTGGGCAGTGTTTGCTCTGATCTTCTTGAAGTGACTCCTTGCCAGCACATGAAGAAGTGCCCAATCTCTACAACAGTGAACCTTAACCCTGGCTGTAACATCTGCTTAGGTTGAGTGGGACTCCTCAATGTCTGGAGTACCAGGTAATTAGAGCTCAGAAAAACAAAATGTTATGTTTCCTTTATTGTTTTTTTTTTTCTTTTTTGGTACTGGGGATTGAACTCAGGAACATTCTACCTCCAAACTTCACCCCCAGCCCTTTTAATTTTTTGTTTTGAAATAGGGTTTCCCTAGATTGCTGAGAGTCTCACTATTTGCTGAGACTGTCCTCAAACCTACGATCCTTCTGTCTCAGCCTCCCAAGTAGTAAAATTAGAGGCATGCACCACCACATCCAGCTGGTCATTTCCTTAATTGTCAATGAGAAATATTTTAAAAGCGGATGGCTTAAGTTACTTTTGATTAAATTATATAATCATTAATTTTGCCTTTAATCACTTCTGACCTATTTCTCTAAACAGCTGATATTACTTACTTAATACATTGTAGACAAAACACATTAAATCAGGCCTGGCATCAACTCTCAGGCCTGGTCAGCTCATACTCAGCTTGGAATTAATATTTCAGGTTCATTATGGCCACTCACAGACTTGATGGACATGTTTCTTTTTCACAAATAATTTTTAAACCAATTCAGTTTCATCTTCTGTGTTTCAGTGTTTGAACAAGTTTTAATTACAGAAACAATATATGTAGGGTAATAATAAAATTAAAAATTCCTATAACCCCCCTCAAAAACACACTTTTCATAACTTCATATAATCTTCAAAATCCTCACCATGTATTGATACATAATGTCCGATCAGGTTGTTGCCCATAGTTTACTTAACTGTTTTTGCTGGGCATTAGGTCAGTTTACCATTTCTAAACAATCATGAGAAATACCTCACACCGATTTCAATGCAACTTATGTGAACAAAATATAATTTCAAATCTTTATTAATGTGCCTCTGTTGGGAAAAGGCACACCTTCTTCCTGTATTATTATTATTATAGAAATGATGGATGAATATTTTTGCTTACTTCTGTAAAGCTCTCAGCATTCTGAAGACAGTGGAGAAAAATACAATCGTCTTTATTGTGTTGAGAAAATGTGTTGGATTTTATGTAACTGTAATGAATTTAAACATAAAATTATATATGCATTTCCAATCTGATATATCTCACTTATTTTTGGTTTTGTATTATAGTAAGAATACATACCATAAAAATTTCACTTTATAGGGCATTCTTCCGTGGTAGTAAGTACATTCACAATGTTGTCCATTTCCACAACTTGTTCAACATCCCCAACCAAAGCTGCACCAGTTATACGACCATGATTCCACTTTCTGTCTTGGTGAATTTGCCTATTTTAAGCAGCCAGTATGAGAAGAATCATATTCTATTCTTTTGTGGCTTCTTTTGCTTAGCATATTCATTTCAAGATTCATCCACGTTGCAGCATGTGTCAGAATCCATGAATTCCTTTTAAGGGTGAAGAATATGGATAATGCCACATCTTGCTTATCCATTCATTCATCAATGGACAGTTGGATTGTTTCCACCCTAGGTACATAATGCTGCTATTAACATTGTTCAAGTCCATGCTTTCTATTCTTTTGGGAGTATAATTAGGAGTAGAATAGCTAGATCATATGGTAATCCTATGTTTACATTTTGAAGGAAATACCAAAGGACTTTCCATAAGGTTGTGCTCTTTCACTTGCAATGTGAAAAGCTTCCAATCCCTCCACATCCTTGCAAACACTTATTGTTTTCAGTTTTTTTTAAAGAATAGTTATCCCTAATGGTCATGAAGGGTAGTATATTATTTGCAGTTTTTGTGTGTGTGTTCTTGGGTATTGAACCCTGGGACATTCTACCTCTGAACTACACCCCCAGCCCTATTATTTTCATTTTTTTGAAACAGGGTCTCGCTACATTGCAGAGGGCCTCACTAAATTGCTAAGAATGGTCGTGAACATGTGATCCTCCTGTCTCAGCCTCTCAAGTACTGAGATTACCATACCCAGCTTTATTTGCAATTTTGATTTGCATTTCTCTTAATGACTAATGATGTTGACCATCTTTTCATGTGCTCCTTGGCCATTTGTGCATCTTCTTTAGGGAGGTGCCTAGTCAGAGCCTTTGGATGACAAGGTTTTTTGATGTTATGTTCATCGATGCACCTCTGGGGCTTATGGTGATGTCAGCACATAGTAGATGTTCACTATTGCCTGAGTCCATGGATGATGACTGAATGCCCTTCTTCCATTCAAAGCCATACAGTAAGCACAAGCATGCACACACACACACACACACACACACACACACACACACACACCTCTGGATGCCATTTAAGACTAAGACTGAAGATAACACTTCGATAAGCAGGAGTGTTGGCGCACATCTGTAATTCTGGTACTTGGGAGGCTGGGACAAGAGGACCACAGTTTTGAGGCCAGCCTCAGCAATTTAGCAAGACTTGCGGCAACCAAGCAAGACACTGTTTCAAAACAAAAAATAAAATAGGGCTGGGGGTGTAGCTCAAGGGTAGAATGCTCCTGGGTTCAATCCCTAGTATCATCATCATCATCATCATTATTATCATCATCATCATCATAATGGTAATAAAAAAACTTGGATAGATAGATATGGGAAAGAAGTGAACATTTCAGGAACAGAAACTATATATGAAAAGTCTCTGAGTTGCAAGAAGGCTTCATCGCAGCCCATTGGATGTGGTGAGATATCGCACAACGAAGAGAGAGAGGATTCTGGGACAAGAGTTCAGCAGGAGATAAACCGTGCAAGGCCATCTAAGGCAGGATGTGGCTTTTGCACCACCTTCCTTGGTGATGGAGAGCAACACGGCTGCTCAGTCAGTGGAAGAACTGGACAGTGTCACACCTGGAAGCATAGAGTCTGGAGGCCTGAGTGATATATCTCATCATTAGTGACTTTACACACCCAAAAATATGCTCAAGTATTGTTTTAGAAAATGTGGAGTAATGTAGTTTGGTAAAAATAACCCAAAGCTTCTTCACAGAGATATCAAAGCCTACCGCTCTCTGATCAGGTGCATGGCCCTCAGCAAACTCCTAAAAAGAGGTTCACCATCTTTCCAAGGTGTGTGCCTGCATGTATCCAGGCTTCACAAGCATGCACGAATAAGTGATGTGCTACCTTCATAAACAGACTGAGAGCTTTCCTTCCCTTACTCTTTATCCTTCCCCCTTCTCTGTAACATCTCTCACCGAGTCCTTGGGGGGGCATATGAACACATACACATGCATTCATGTGATTTCAAATATTTGTCTGTATATTCCATAGTACATGACTAGCTACACTCATATTCTCTCTTACCCTGGGCTACTGAACTAAGTACTATTTTCTACCACTCCTGGGATTCATGCTATTTCCTTCTGGGTTTCTGACATCTTTAACCTTCTCACCCAATTATGAACAGAGACCTCTCTCTCTCTAACCCCAAAGTTATTAGACTTGGAATAATAAAGTAATATTTCTTACAGCAATTATCTAAAAATCATGTACTAGACAGGACTCCTTTTGATGTCCACAGGCTCCTGAAATACTGGAACACCACCTCCTGTCCAGCCCCTAGGGCGCCTTGATTGCTACAGCATATTGTATTCCCACAATCCATGAATGATGTCCAGCAACCCCAGACTTCTTGGAGTAAACACCAGAAACAACGAGGCAAAGAAAAAAGAATCGATGTCTTGTTTGGGTTTGTATTCTGATGTCAGCAAGCCAAATATTTTTTAAATGAAATTATTAGGGAAATTCGAAAACTGATTGTGTATTTGATAACTTTAATAAATTATTATTGTTATTTATTTTAGGTATAATGATGCTAATGTTGTGTTTAAAAAGAATATCTTCTTCAGGGCCGGGCGTGGTGGCGCACGCTTGTAATCCCAGTACTTTGGGAGGCGGAGACCAAAGGATCCGGGTTCGCGGCCAGCCTCAGCTCTCTCTCTCTCTCTGTCTCTGTCTCTCTCTCTCTCTCTCTCTACTTAGTGAGGCCCTCCGCAACTTCGTGAGACCCGGTTTCAAAATAAAGTATAAAAAATAGGGCCGGGGGTGTAGCGCGGAGGTAGAACGCCCCTGGGTTCAATCCCTGGTACCGCAAAAAAATAAATAAAAAATAAAAAAAATAAAAAGAGTATCTTCCAGTGATATATACTGAGATATTTTGATGAGATTATATGACATTTGGGAATTGCTTTAAAAATTCTAGTCAGGGGTGGGGGAGAATAGTTCAGAATATGTATAGGTGAAACTAGATTGGTAAAGACGGATGATATTTAAACCTAGAGGAAGGGTATGTGGGGCCTGTTAGATTTCCTAAATTTCAATAATAAGATTACTTCTTAAACCATTTTCATCTCATTTCAACACTGTTGCATATAACAATATCTGCCTTTTTCTAAATGGAAACAACAGCTACATATATGGAAATACAACCACCCATGAACAGGCCTTGCTCTGTGGTTCCAGTAATACAATCAAATCAGGAAAAAAAAAACTGCCCAGTGTATGTGAGTCAAGTGTTTGAAATAATCAAATCCTCTGGTTTTATAGTAAAAAAATAACCATATCTTATGGTTGTTGTTATAATCCACATAAAGTGATTTTTATAATATCTGGAATGTAGTAAATTCTAAACAAATGTTAAAAAGTCAAACTGAACAAAAAATTCAATTATAATGTTTGTCAAAGTCCAAGTCATTCCCCATGTGAAATCATATGTGTGATGCCTGAGCATCACAGCATGGGAAAATCTTTCTAAATCCAGCTCATTTCCTTTAAATGATGGAGATGCCACAGTTGGATAGAAAAGTCATTGCTGCTCATTCTTCCTGCAAACTTCAGATTTCTCAGGTCTTGATTTCTTGTGAATCACCATCTGAATCAAAATATACATATATCCATATTGACCAGAAATACATGCAGGTCAGGCACAGATTAAATGATGCTTGCAATGGAAACACTTCTCCAAACAATAGATTTGGAGAAAAGAGATTCAAGGTTGTCTACATTGTATATTACTACTTTTCAAACATTTTCACTAAAAATAATATTTATTGCCTCATTTTACATAAGCAAATACACATACAGCTAGTTTTTCAAGAGGAATTAAATAGCCTACCTAGTAAGTATATTCTATTTAAAATAAATTAAAGAATATTAAGTGAAATGTTCATGTTTTCTACAATTTTTATTCTACTTTTAAGTTCTTAGGATATTTTAGCCAAGGTTGCAGCTCGATCTATTTTTTTATTTCTTCAGTTACACTCAACAAGCTTCTTATAAAGGTCACTAGTAGAAATTCAGCTCAGAGATCATGCCACAGGAGATGTATTTTCCCTGGACTTTTTCACCTTTCCAGGTTCTTTAAGAATTTGCTGTTTCCTGAGAATTATTCTTCCTCCAAGATGAAGTCCAAAACCCAATAATCATATAAATGTTTCATTTTTATGAATATTATGAGAAACACAAATTTAAACAAGAATGAGAATCTACAACCTGAATAGTGGCAAAATAAAAATAACCTGATAAAACAATGTTAAATTCAATTATGCTGTAGTTTGGCTTGGAAGTGTCCCTCAAAGGCCTCTATATTAATGCTTGGTCTCAACTTGGTGCTATTAAGAGGTTGGTGGGACCTTTAAGAGGTGGAGCCTGTCAGAAGTTGTCCAGCATTGGGGGTGTACCCTCAAAGGAGATCCTGGGATCCCAGCTCCTCCTTCCTTCTTTTACTTCCTGTTCATGAGGTGAATGGTTTTACTTCAGAACATGTTCCAGCTCATGTGCTGCTTCCCCACAGACCCAAAACAATGGACCAAACCACCACGGACTGAAACCTCTAAAACTGTGAGCCAAAATAAACCTCTTCTCTTTTATTAAATGATTTTTTACTAATACATTATAATTTCACACGATAGTGGGATTCACAGTGATACATTCATATGCACATACCATTATTTGGTCTGTTTCCTTCCCCATACCTCTCCTTTTCCTCCCCCCTTTTTCCCCCAATCCCCTTCCACTACTGTACAGGTTTCTCTTCTAATTTTCATAAAATCCTTTTTTTCTCTTTAACTTTCATATATGGAAGAAAACATATGGCCTTTGATTTTATGAGTCTGGCTGGTCTCACTTAGCATGATGTTCTCCAATTTCATCCATTTTCCTGCAAATGACATAATTTTGTTCTTCTTTATGGCTGAGTAAAACTCCATTGTGTGTATATACCCCACATCTTCTTTATCCATTCATCTGTTGATGGACACCTATGTGGGTTCCATAATTTGGCCATTAGGAATTGTGCTGCTATAAACCTTGCTATACTAGTGAATTCTACCAGATTTTCAAAGAACTAAGACCAATACTTCACCGGATATTGCAAAACAGAAGATTAGAAAACACTTTTCAATTCATTCTGAGAGGCCACTATTACTCTGTTACTAAAGTTAGAACTCATGAAGGATAAAAGATTACAGGCAAACATCCATCATGAATATAGACACAACATTCTCAATGAAATACTAGCAGATGGAATCTGGCAACATACCAAAAAGATTATCCACTGTGACCAAGAGGAATTTATCCCAGAAATTCAACACCCAGAAATTAATCAAGGTAGCATCACTTTAATAGAATAAAGGACAATCACCCTCACAGGACCATATAAGTAGTTGCAGAAAAAGCATTTGACAAAATCCTTTCATGAGAAAGCCACTTAACAACTAGGAAGAGATGACAACTTCCTCTAATTTATAAGGGGAAGCAATATTTCTTTTAAAAAATTCATAAACACTGTTAACATAATTTTTGTATTTTGCCACTTTGATGAACTCATTTATTATCTCTGTTTTTTTTAATATTTTAGGATTTTCTATATACTACATCATGCCATCTTCAAATAGAGATTGTTTTTACTTCTTTTCCAACATGGACACCATTTCTTTCCTTCCTTTCTTCTTTTTTATTTTTTCTTAATTGCGCTGGCTACAACATTTGGTACAATGAATGAATATAGTGGTACTATCATCCTAAGATGGAGAACAAGACAGGAATGGCTGCTCTTACCACTATATTCATTCATTGGCAAACCATTCTTAAAATTCATATTGAAATGCAGGGACTAACAACAGGCAAAACAATCTTGAAAAAATGACAAGGTTGAAGGATATATATTTCCTGATTATAAAACTTTCTACAAACTACATGAATAAAGACTATATAGGACTATAAAAACAGACATATGGAGCAGAATTTAGGGCCCAGAAATAAACCCATCCATCTGTTATGGCTAGATATAGATTGTCCCCTGAAGAGCTCACGCATATATGTTCAGAGTTCATATAATTAAGTCATGAAGGCTGTAATCTCATCAGTGGGTAAATCCATTGTGATGGATTTACTGGGTGGCAACCTAGACAGATGGGGTGTGGCTGGAGAAGGTGGGTCCTGGGGGTGTGGCCCTGGGGACTGTGTTTGTGTCCTGGAATCTCTTTGCTTGTGCTCTCTTGCTTCTGGCCTTCATGATGTGAGAACAGAGCGTTGCTCTCTCCCTCTTTCTGCTTCCTACCACCATGCCCTGATCTCCCGAACTGTGAGCAAATAAATTGTCCTCCTCTAAGTTGTGTGGTCAGGTTTTTTGGGTTACAACAGTGAAAATCTTGACTAAGACCTGGTTCTCAACAAAAGTGTTAAAACAATTGAATAGGAAAAGATTTTTTAAAAATATAAGTAGTGCTAAGAAAGCTGAATATTCGATATGTGCAAAGAAATCGTTGTGATCTTGGATTGGACAATCATTTCTTTTTTTTTTTTTTGTGGTACCGGGGATTGAACCCAGGGGCGTTCTACCTCCGCGCTACACCCCTGGCCCTATTTTTTATACTTTATTTTGAAACCGGGTCTCACAAAGTTGCAGAGGGCCTCACTAAGTAGAGAGAGAGAGAGAGAGAGAGAGAGAGAGAGAGAGCTGAGGCTGGCCGCGAACCCGGATCCTCCGGTCTCCGCTTCCCAAAGTACTGGGATTACAAGCGTGCACCATCACGCCCAGCTTGGGCAATCATTTCTTAGAAATGACACTTACAGCACAAACAACCCAAAGGGGAAAAATAGATAAATTGGACCATATCATAATTTAAAAATGTGCTTCAAAAGACACCATTCTAAGCTGGGCGTGGTGGTACATACCTGTAATCCCAATACTTGGGAGGCTGAGACAGTAGGAGTGCAGGTTTGAGAACAGCCTTAGCAACTTAGCCAGATTCTCAGCAACTTAGCAAAACCCTGTTTCAAAACAAACACTACAAAGGGCTAGGGATATAACTCAGTGGTAGAATGCCCCTGTGTTCAATCCCCAGTACCAAAAAAAACAAAGACACCATTCTAAAATTGAAAGGACAACCTATAGAATGGATTAAAATATTTAAAAAGTATATATACATATATACACAAATAAGTATATATTTAAAATACATATGGTATATATATTCAAAATATATAAATAACTCTTATAACTCAATGATAAAAACAAAAATAACCCAATTTAAAAATGGTCTAAGGATTTCAATGCATATTTCTCCAAAGAAGATATATCAATAGCCAATAAATACTTGAAAAAATACTCAGCATCACCAGTGATTATTTAAATACAAATCAAAACCACGATGAGAAAAAACTTTCACATTCACTGGTAAGGCTATAACCAAAAGGCAGATGATAATATGTGTCATCAAGGCTTGGAGAAATTAGAACATTGCTGGTGGAAATATGAAAACGTGTAACCACTAACTCATGTGGGGATGGAGAAGTGGGGAGTGAGTTGGGATAAGGAGGGAAATAAACAAAAAGCTGTGTGTATTTTTTATCACAATGCACCTCACTATGACGTGTAATTGAAATGCACTAATAAAATAGTTTTTAAAAATGTGCAACCACTTTTGAAAACAGGCAGTACCCTAAAAGGTGAAACATACATTTATCATAGGACCCAGAAATCCTATTCCTAAGTATGTATTGAAGAAAATAAAAATATTTATATAACTACACAAAACATATGCATAAGTATTTCTAACAGAATAGCCTAAAAGTAGAAATAATTTAAATAATTCATTACCTGATGAATGGATGAACAAAGTATAGTATATCCAATAGATAGAATATTATCCAACCCAAAAAAGAATAAAGAACTGATACTTGCCAAGTATGGATGAGACTTAAAAACATGTTTAGATGTTTGTGAAAGAAGGTGGGTACAAATTGCCACTTTCATAAGATTCTGTTTGAATAAAATGTCCAGGATAGGCAAATCTACAAAAACAGACGGTAAATTAGTGAATACCCAGGGATGGGTTAGAAGGAGGAATGAAGTATGTCCTTTGGAGATGCCATTTGAACAGCCTGTGAATCTCTTTTTAAGTCACTCAATTGTATACTTAAAAATGTTAAAGTGTGTGGTATATATCTCAAGAAATAAAAAGAAAACTACACATATTTTCTCACAGATTGAATAGAAATTATACTGCAAATATAGATACAGAACAATTGAAATGGTTACTCATTTTAGGGAAGAAAAATAGAGTATGTAGGCATAAAGTAGAAAACATTTGCTTTGCAAATGGTAGCCCTAACATTGGCAACACCACACTGCAATTTAGAATCCCTTTTTCAATTAACCAGTTAATGTTTAATTTAGTCTACTAATTTATTTCTGGCTCTTATTCCATCACATCTACCCTTACTCATAGTAACTTCTTCCTCTTGTTTGCTTTATTTGCTTTTAAGAAATCAATTACATTTCTCTATTCTTGGGTTTAAACTTTAGGTCATTTATACTCATTTATTTTCACTTATTAAAAAGGGATTTAATACTATTAATTTGCTTCAGCATACACTTGAGCCTCATTTAATCAACATCAATGGTGTCTGCTCTCATGAACATCTCAATATTCTTTAATTCTGTGTCTTATAGTCTCCTTAACATGACTATGATTTTCCAGTTCTGTTTTAATCAATATGATTTTTATGTTTTTACTTTTATTTTTAGGACTGTAGTCAGATAATAAAAGTTATCAATTATAGTAATTTAATAATGTAATAATACCATACTCAGATTACATGGCTTATAAATGATAATTACTTGTATTTTACCTAATGGATGATGTTTTTAAGATCTCTAAATTTACTCCATTGTCTCTTGAAAATAAGACTTATTTTTGTTAATAGAGTACAAAACAATATAATTGTATTAAATCAAACTTACTGATTCTTTAGATAGTCTTTATTTCTAGTTTATGTTCATGTGTTTGGTTATTTGACTTTGATTCTGATATTATAACTGTATTTAAATCAAATTTTCTATTTCTAATTTTTTGCAAAATATATTTTTCTTGATTACCAAAAAAATAATTAATAACTTGCTCATCTTACTTGTCGACAGATAGAATGTGGTTCAGTCCCCTCACTCTGTTACCTTATCTGGGGAATAAGTCCTCTCTTCAGGTCTGAGTCAGAGGTCCAACACCCACTTTCATCTTAGTTTCCACCAGATCTAGCCAAGTATTATCCTGGTATTCAGAGTATGGTATTCAGTGTTGTGTCTTGACCCATGGTATGGGCCTCTGGCATACTCAGCTCTTCATACTTGCTAGAAATTCAAGCCTACTTACAAATTCTATTGCTCTCTTTACTTTTAAAAATCAGGATGAAAACAGGGTTTTGCTCATTATCTCTCAATGTGAGCATTCCTGTAAATGTGACTGTTCCGTGCCAATCCTGATTTGCTGCACTTCTTCACTACACCCTGCTGTGCACAATAGTGACTTAATTAGCAAACATAAGTACAATTACAAAAATAATGAATTGGAAAAACAATTTCCAGCATTCTGCTTTTTAATGAGTTGGAATAGATTAATCCTTGCATGTGTTCAGAATGCCAAGATGGAAAGCACCATTAAGTGGGGAAACCAAAAGTGAAGATGAGGTAGTAGTATCTGCAGGATACACTGCAGGGCCACTTTTGTTAACCCCCCCCCATAAAATCCAGCTAGTGTTTTTCCTGTTCATTTGAGCCTGTGTCAGAAATCAATCCTACCTCATTAAAATGATGGGAAGCCAAACAAGATGTTAATATGATGGACAGAGGCCAGAGGATGACAGTTACTGAACCAATGAGCTCTGTGCAAAGCTCACAAAAAAAAATGAGCACTTTTGAATAAGGAATGCAAGGGGAAATTCCTTAATTACAGAGGCCCACGCAGATACATGTGGCTATGCCAGTTCAGGTACATTAAGCTAAGTGTGAAGACCTGACAGATTGGTGAAAGCTCACATTAATTGCCTTTTATTCTGTATTTAAGCAAAGGCAAATGAGTAATGCATTCTTCACCAAGTTTGTTCTAGACTTCACACTGCTCACTTTTAATTTTGGGAAAAATGATTAAACCCAAACCTTTCTCCACTGAGAAAATAAAGTTCATAAGGAAAATGAAAAAATGCCTTTTCAAATGAACATATATAATAAAAAAAATCATCCCTGCTTTTCTGTATTTGCTCAACTGTGCTGTTTTTTTTTAATTTGCTCATCGACCATACTATGAATATTTCTTCTTGCCCATGAAAATGAAGAGAGCCCTCTTACTAGATCTGTCCCTGGTCTCTGTTGTGTTAACTCCATCCCCTTTGGTCTTCTCTTGAATACCCCTCATGAAGTAGACTAACTTTTGAAAGTCCTCTAGATAATTCCTATTAGCAAACACTTTTGTCCAGCCTACTATAGGGTAACTGTATTTGGTCTTTAAAACAAGAGCAAGACTTTCTCTCTATATGCAATCTGGTTATTCTTCCACAGCCCTGGAAAATAGATTTCTTAAAAGCTTTATATGCCATTAGTGCAAAGTGGCAAAGACTGAAAAGGAAATCATTCATCAACCAATGTTTGGATCATTTTTCCAAGAGAATTCCTTAGCAATTACCCCCTAAATACTGTTGACTATGTTCAGGTTAGATATATATTACATGTATTTGGGGTTTAATTATAGCACAAATAATAAAAATATTTACCAGCCCTAGAGATGTTCAGTATAAATACAACTCTTGGGATAATACAACATGCAGCATAATAGGAAGTGTATATGAATGAATATACAGCCAACCCTACATCCCCTTGGCTTCTGCATCGGTAGATTCAACCAACCTCAAATTGATGTTGAACAAAAATGTTAGGCTGCGGCTGACTTTTACTGTGTGGTTAGGTTGCATCGTACTGAACATGTGTAAGGTTTTTGTTGTTCTCCATTTTCCTAAACAATATAGTAGAGCAACACTTTAGATAGCATTTACATTATATTAGGTATTATAAGTAATCTAAAGATGATTCCGTGCCTAGAGGAGGATATGTGTAGGTTATATGCAAATACTGTACCATTCTATATAAGAGACTTGAACATCTATGGATATTGATATCCGTGGGTTCCTGAGATCAATCCCCCATGGATACCAAGGGACAACTATGTATCACACATGTATATACATATGTGTCTATAATTCTTACAATTTAAGTACTATCCATTTCTACTCACTTATTATTTTAAATAATATTTACCAAATATCTACTATGTGCCAGGCACCATTACAGGTGAGCAAAACTGATAAAAAAACCCTGCTCTTGTAGTGCTTATGAACTAACAAAAGAGGAAGTTATTAAGCATTATACAAAATAAACAAACTAATAGTAAGTTAGAAAGTAATAAATGCAGGGAAAGTGGGATAGGATTGTAATTTTAAGTAGGGGGACTAAGGCAGGTCTGTTGAGGAGGTGACATTTGAGACAACTATTATTAGACCCTCAGTGTCCAGAGAGGGGCAAAGGAAAAATGATGCAATCAATGACAAAGGCTTCTTGCACCCATTTCATTGTGTCTCCTTCAGGAGTTTATGGGTCAGATTGGCATTGCACCCACAGTTTAGACACCCCTAAGTAAGCCATTTGCCTACTTAGATTTGTGTGTTCCCCTGAGATGTTAGTAGCTGAGAGACAGTGGGACTCTGATACCTGGTGGCAGGCATAGCCATGCCAACTTCTGATGGACCCCATGGCTGAGATGCGGGCAGAAACTCACTTTACACAAGTGAGCAGGCTTCTCTGTGTGTACACTGATGCTCCCTGTTTGAAAACCAACAGGCTCATCAAAATTCTAACGTAGTTCCTCCCCAAGGAGCTAGCAGAGTCTGGCTGGCTCGGCTCCACAGCAAAAGGTACAAATGGGATCCTTGAAAAGGACAAGGTCCTCCTCCCACCCTAGACCTCAGTGGTGAATGCTTCATGAAATTAAACATTATCAACGAAGAAATATTTACTCAATGAATTCAAATATATTTCAATGATAGGAAATGCGGTCATATAATCCATCACATCAAAATGCTGAAGTAAGAGAAAGCTTATGATCAACACTATAAATATTGTGAAGAAATCTGCTAAAATTCAACATCCCGTACAGATTTATAAATCTCATCAAAACAAAACATTTTAGGAAATTAAACTTGGAATAATTCTTCCATACAAGAGGAAAAATAGTCCTTTATAAGTAATGCCCCATCTTTATGTTTAAAGGAAAGCATGGCTACAACTACCAGCATGCAAAACTATTTTGGAAGTTCTAGTCAGTTGGTTAAGGTAAGAAAACAAGAATAGGAGAATTAAAGTTATTGGTAATGATAAGTGTTATAGTTAGATATAAAATGTCCCTTAAAGAGCTCATTTATTGGTGTTCAGAGTTGATGTAGTGGAGTCATGAGAGTTGTAATCCCAGAAGTGGATAAATCCATTGTAATGGATTTACCTGGGTGGTACCCGGTAGGCAGTTAGGGTGTGGCTGGAAGAGGTGGTCCCTGGGGTGCGGCCTTGGCAATTATATATATGGCTCCTTGCGCTCTTGTTCCTGGCCTCCATGATGTGAACACAGTCCATGTGTTCTCCCTTTCTCCACTTCCTGTCACCCTGCCCTGAGATCCATGGTCCCGGGCCTCACATGGACTGATCCCCAAACTGTAAGAAAATAAATCTTTCCTGTAAGTTACATGGTCAATTTTTTAGATTATAGATGCAAGAATGCTGATGGATACAGTAAGTTATAGTGTTTAATAATTGCAGATGACATATACAAAATTTTTGAAGAACAAAATTATGAACTAATCAAACTATTAAAATTCAAGAATGTTGAATATTACATAACAAATATACAAAAACAAAATACTGGACTTTCCTCTTCTATTTCTTCTCTGTTCATTCTGAAATTTGCAACAAGTTCAGAGATTCCTGTATGAATCATTCCCATGGAGCTCTTGCTCTTCTCCTCCTTTTTTGTTTTGTGACTTTATATTCTTTCAGATATCTAACTTTTCTTCTCACCCTTCTTTGTTGTAAATCAGATTATTAATTTTATAATTTTCCACCTTTTAATCCTCCCCCCCCTTTTTTGTTTGCTTTTGAGGTCACTTTGAACATCTGTTGATGTTCTACAAATACTTCATAATCCCTACCTTTCTCTTTTACATTTAAAAGTCAATAATTAAGCTAAATAGGTGCATCAGTCCCCAACACATTTTTTTGTCTTTGTGTGAATAAAGAGGTCTCTTTTCCACAACACTACTCTCTCTTGTTCAGGAGGTAGATTCGAATACTTAGGTGGGTAGTCAAGCGGCTTTGACTTTCAGGATTTCCTTTAGAACTCACAGTTGAAGAACATGAAGACAAAATATCTACACTATGCCTATACCTATTGCATAAACATATCTACACTACGTCTACTCATTGCATACACACGTCTACACTAAGCCAATACCAATTGCATATGCATATCTACACTATGCCTATATCCGGTGCATACGCATATCTACATTAAGCCTACCCATTTAATACACATATCTATACTATGACTATACCCATTGCATACACATATTTACACTATGCCTATACCCATTGCATATGCATATCTACAGTATGCCTATACCTGGTGCATACGCATATCCACACTATGCCTATACCCACTGTACATGCATATCTACACTATGCCTATACCCACTGTATACACATATCTACACTATGCCTACCCTCTGTATATGCATATCTATAGTATGCCTATACCCACTTCATACACATATCTACACTAAGCCTACCCATAGCATACACATATCTACACTCTGCCTACCATTGAATACATATATCTAAACTACACCTACCCATTGCATACACTTAACTAAACTATGCCTACCTACTGCATATGCATATCTACACTAAGCCTACCCACAGCATTCACATATACTATGCCTACCCATTGCATACACATATCTGTACTCTGCCTACCCACAGCATACACATATGTACACTCTGCCTACCCATTGAATACACATATCTACGCTAAGCCTACCCACAACATACACATATCTACACTATGCCTACCCGTTGCATACACATGCCATGCATTGTAACAACCTAACCAGAACACTGTGTTCATGGCAGGAATATTCTCAATCTATTTACATAAAGTCTTCCAAGTTTGGCCAGGAAAGGCAGCTCTTGCTCCCACCTGAATGAAGGAGAGTTTATTGAAGAGCACCTGGGGCAGCTATTCCATGCAGGTCTCTCATTTAATCAAAGTATGTATTCTTCCACTGTGAATTTACAAGTCAGTGTGTGTCTAGCTTGGCTTGTGTTTCAGAAATAAACAGGAAAAACAAGTTTCTAATTTCCATTTCAGACTTCCCCTTCACTTTGCTTTCTCAGTTCAAAGGCAACATCCTCTGAAATGCTTGACTCCTCATGTGATCACTAAACTCACCAAACTATAACTCTTTAGTTCTGTAATTCTTGGTCCTCTAAAGGCACTCAGGTTCTGAATTTTGTAACAATATTTTCATCACACATTTACCAGCTATGTAGCTACTGACCAATGAGGTCAGTTTTGCCCAATTTGAACATTATGCATGTTGAACATATGAATTATGAATGTATGAATGAAAATATTCTCTACAGATTTGTTTATGACTGGCTCTTTTGGCTCAACATTGAGTTTCATAGATTGACCCTTGTCATTTTACCTTTTTTTTAATTTTACTTATAGTTACTCCACATGCAGCAGTTTATTTACAGATTTTAATGTTTAGGACATTTGGATTCTTTCTAATTTGGTGTTATTAAGAGAAATAGTGCTATGAACATTCTTGTACATTTTTCCCAGTGGAAATGTGCATATGTTTCTCTACAGTATCTGATAGAAACAGGTTTGTTGAGCCATAGAACATGGGTGGCTTCTAAACCACTCAATAATGCCATACCGATTTACTATATACACAGCTGTACAACAATGCATGAGAATTCCCGTCTCCACATACTTGCCACCACTTGATATTGTCAGAATTATAAATTTTTGTCAACAAGCTACATGTAGAATTGCTGCAGTTGTAATGTTCAAATACCTGATAATGAAGTTGATCATTTTTCATATATATTGGTTTGAATTTCCTATCATAGACTATTTAAATTTTAGCCCTTTTCCTATTGATTTATCTCTTTTCCCTTCATTTGTAGGACTTCTACTGGAGATTTACCCAGGGGTGTTCTACCTCTGAGCTACTCCCCCAGCCCTATTTTATTTTTTATTTTGAAACAATTGCAGAGGGCCTCACTAAGTTGCAGAGGGCCTCGCTAAGTTGCTGAGGCTGGCCTTGAACCTGCAATCCTCCTGTCTCAGCTTCCCAAGTACTGGGATTACAGGCGTGTGCCACCATGCCCAGTTCATTTAATTTTTTTAAAGAATTTGTTTAACATTAGAAATAGTTATTTTATTAAAACTGATAAATTTTACTAAGGAAGCCAATAGGAACCTGAGTTTCTATTATAGAAATATGATTTCTCAACTATCTCAGGGCTTTGAGTGATAATATGACTATTTGGTTTTTCTATTTCTTCTTGAGCTCCTTGTGATCATGTGTATATGTACAGTTATGGGAATATAAAATCTCAAGTCATGGGCATAAAGCTGCTGATAATATCTTCATAACAACTTCTTCATGTCTGCAGCAATGCCTCTTTTTCCTTGCTGATAATATTTATGCTTTCTACTTTTCTTTATCACTCACCATACTTATTAAACTTCTCAATGAATCAAACTTTTGTTTTGCTTATCTCTGTGTTTTATATTTTCCTACTTTTACATTAACTTCCAATAGTATATTATTTCTTTCCTTTTACTATTCTTTTCCTAACTTCTTAAAATGGATGCATAGCTTAGTTAGCTTCAGTCGTTTTCTTACCTAACATATTTGAAGCTATAAATATTCCACTAATAATGGATTTATTTGCATCTTATGTTTTTGTATATATAATTTTCATGTAATTTAATTTTAGACACACTCCAATTTCTGATATGTTTCTTTTTCTTGGAACCATGTGTAGAAATGGTATCACCTGGGATAACTCTCCTACATTGCTGAGGGTGGGTCTCCAGCATACAAGGGAAGCACCTACTCACCAGCCCTGCACAACCATTGTCTGGAGTGAACTTAGAGGCCACTCTGAACCTTCTGTTTAGAATATTTCCGAGATTGGTGAGTGGTGCTTGATCCTCAAGGCAGCTAAAAGAGGAAATAGAGTGAAGAAAGACCTATGTTAGAAGAGAGCAACATAAGGGTCAGCTAAGATCTGGGAGACTGGGCAACACATCTCCATCCTGCTGACACAGATCTGGAAGATTGTGAGAAATCTCCATCCTGGAGGCTGGAGCGGGGTGAGGGTTATAAGACAAATCCATCCTGCCTGCCAGCAATGGAAGCTCTGGAAGATTGGAAGAAATCTCTATCCTGAAGGGGAGGCTGGTCAGGGATCCCTGACAACAGAAAAGCCCCATTAGAAGTTTGGGACATTGGAAAATATCTCTATTCTGGCCTGGGATATTGGAAGTCATATCTATTCTGGCTGAAGGTTTGTGCTATAGTGGATACTTGCTGTTGTATTTATATGAACTTTGGCTGAAGTTGAAATGCACCTTGAAAAGATTTGAAAACAAGCATCCTGACTTCCACAAATATCCCTAGCAGCACAAGAAATACATGACCAGTTCTCAGGTTCCCTAGGGCATTAAGTCTGTATTTTCTGGGTTACTTAAATTACAGATGTCCATTTTATTGATTTTATTTATGTTTCATGCTGGCTATTGTGGTGCAAACCTATAATCCCAGTACTTTGGAGGTGGAGACAGGAGGATTTCAGGTTTGATGACAACCTCAGCAACTTAGCAAGACTGTTTCACAACAAAAAATAAAAAGGAATTGGGACGCATCTCGGAGGTAGAATGCCTGTAGTTTTGATTACCAGGATCACGTACAAAATTTGATTTATAAGCCGGGTGTGGTGGCGCACGCTTGTAATCCCAGTACTTGGGAGGCTGAGACGGGAGGATCCGGGTTCACGGCCAGCCTCAGCTACTTAGTGAAGCCCTCTGCAACTTAGTGAGACCCTGTTTCAAAATAAAGAATAAAAAATAGGCTGGGGGTGAGGTCGGAGGTAGAATGTCCCTGGGATCAATCCCTGGTACCACCAAAAAAAATTTTGATTTATGTCATAATTAGATGTGCTTTAAAATATTGCAGTAAAAGAGTTACAAAAGGTGTTCAAACTATGTTGCTACAAACTGATTCTGGTGACCCTATTGATGTTGCTTTAACATCAATAGTTTCACCTCTCTCCAGACATCCCCCTGACACACACACCCAGAGGATGTAACAGACACACACACACACACACACACACACACACACACACACTCAAGCCAAAAGTAGTTTCAGAAGAATAACCTCTGTCCCTAAACCCCTCACGTGAGAAGTATCTAGGGATTTTGTTAGCTGGTAGACAAGAACTTTTAGGGGCTAACACCTGAGTTTTCAAGAAAGGAAGGTAATGCCCCCTTTAAATGACTGTTGACATCCCTTCAAATAATGTTTGTTGATTGTTTGTTTGTTTCAGATAAGGCCCTCCAGAGAAAGCCCACAAGGAATTGGTTTAGACTTGCCAGAATCACTGGAACATTCTTCCAGTTTGCCTGAAGTAAACTTTATTCACTATAATCTCATTATAATGCTAACTTTTCTGCCCTGGGAGCACGCCTATCTGCCAGGTTTAACATGTGGCACGTGAAGAAGCAGGATTTCAAGATGAGCATGCTCAGGAACGTGCCCGCCTCTACATGTGACGTCAAGTCTTTCCAGTATGAATACACTGTTTCCCTAACAAAATCCCCTCGCCTCTTGTGTTCAGAGCAATATCCCAGTAGTCTCCCAATTTACTGCAAGTAATCAACCTGTCTCTACTCTTTTCTCTCCCACTTGTGCTTTCTGACTTTGTACTCACCAAACAATGTTCCGTTACAGAATGATTTCAGTCATATCTATTAACTGGATTTATCAAACTGAAATGCTTACTAATTTTTTTGCTTGTATGTGTGATCTAAACTATCGCAGTCACACTAAATTTCTCACTGTGACTTTGGATGTATCAATTTTTCCTTTCTTCTATTTTAATTTAGTTCTCTAATTTATAAGGGTGTATTATTAGGTAAGTTAATTAAATATGCTTATTGCCCTATCTCCATTCTCTTTACCCACCATTTTTCTCCTACTGCTGATGTGGCAGAAGTAGCCTTGCTGTACCTTGTTCAGCTACGCGTCCGATCTATAATTTCTACTGCAGGCCTTCTCTTTGCCACCGAATGACTCATCTTTGACAGCCCACTGAGCCATGCTGGTGTAAACATCCCCAAAATAATCTGTTGACAAAAGATTAAAGATACAATTTTAACATATCAAAGTCCTCATAATTAGTAACATGTTACTAATTATAATTTTCTTTGTGGATAGAGCAATGATCATAATATAGTGTAGTTTCAGTTACTCCATCACACCACATATACAATTCTTCATGTTGTTGTTGTTTTGGTACTGGGTATTGAACCCAGGAGAATTCTACCTCTTATCTACACCCCCAGCTTTTTAAATTTTTATTCTTTTTATTTGTTTACTTATTTTTGTGGTACCAGGGATTGAACGCAGGGGCGTTCTACCTCTGTGCTATGCCCCTGGCCCTATTTTTTTATGCTTTATTTTTGAAACTGGGTCTCACGAAGTTGCGGAGGGCCTCACTAGGTAGAGAGTGAGAGAGAGAAAGAGTGGAGAGAAGAGAGAGAAAGAGAGAGAGAGATATCACGCGCACGCGCATGCGTGCTGAGGTTGGCCGCAAACCCAGATCCTCCGGTCTCCGCCTCCCAAAG
>PVJS01031951.1:0-23079 GCA_004027185.1 Glis glis | reverse complement strand
GCGAACCCGGATCCTCTGGTCTCCGCCTCCCAAAGTACTGGGATTACAGGCGTGCGCCATGTCCAGTTTCTTTGTATCACTCTTTTTTTTTTTTTGTGGTAGCGGGGATTGAACCCAGGAGTGTTCTACCCCCGCGCTATACCCCCGGCCCTATTTTTTATACTTTATTTTGAAACCGGGTCTCACGAAGTTGCGGAGGGCCTCGCTAAGTAGAGACAGGGAGAGAGATAGAGACAGGGAGAGAGAGAGAGAGCGAGCGCTGAGGTTGGCCGTGAACCCGGATCCTCTGGTTTCTGCCTCCCAAAGTCCTGGGATTACAAGCGTGCGCCACCACGCCCGGCTCTGTATCACTCTTGATGAAAGGTTGGCATCGTGAATCAAGACCTGGCACCCCTTTGTCCTGGAGCTTCGGCAGCCATTAGTTACCTGTGTGCTGAGCACTGTGCTAAGGATTTAGTGATGAAGGCTGGTCTGGGCAGCTACTGAACAAGTGACGATGTTAGATATCATGAAGGAAAAGTATAGGTTGCTATGGGAATGTCTCAAAACAGATGGAATTTGGTTTGGAGAAGTCGGGCAGAGTGTTTAGTACTTTGAAGTGCTTGTGCCATAAACCTATAGAAGAAGCAACAAGATTTTATGCCTATGGGAGGGATGTTACTTAGCAGAAAAAGAACTTGGCATTGTAGCATTTGGTGGAAGGACTATAAGTCTAGATGTTTTAGAAAGAGGAGCCCTGTTACCTGGTGATATGGGGTAAATTATCTGGAAGAATTAGAGGCAGCTGTTGCCTCAAGCTCCCCTACCTCCTGGGTTCTTGCAGTTTGACTATTTTATTGATTCTTTGAGGTTTTAAGAAGGTATTTCTTGGACTTGTATGGTATTTTGGCATGTTTTCAGAAATATTGATCTGAGCCAGGTGTGGTGGCGCACGCTTGTAATCCCAATACTTGGGAGGCTGAGACAGGAGGATCGGGTTCATGGCCAGCCTCAGCTACTTAGTGAGGCCCTCTACAACTTAGTGAAACCCTGTTTCAAAATAAAGAATAAAAAATAGGGCTGGGGGTGTAGCTCGGAGGTAGAATGCCCCTGGGTTCAATCCCCAGTACCGCAAAAAAAAAAAAAGAAAAAAATAATATTGACCTGAATAGTCAGTTCTCCAAGCATAGTTTTGGGAACTTGTTAGAAATGAAGATTCTCAAGTCTCACCTGGACATACTGACCCAAAGTTCAGGGGTTTGACTTCACCTCTGTGGCCGAGCCAGTGCTCCAGGTGATTCTGATGGACTTCATGTTGAGAAGCATCTCCCTAGGTTGTGGTTACTAGTGATGGAAACCTGAGGCCACTGTCACAGCAAGTAGCTTGAAGGCATTTACAGGAAGCCCTGGAGATAGGATGGAGGGACTGGGTATCTGGTATGGCAAACTTGGGAGGAAATAGGCAAAAAGAAGAGCTGACGTTCCAGAGCATGGGTTGGCTGGTCCTTAACCTTTTCTGTTAAGAACCGGGTAGTAAAATAGTTGAAGCTCTGTGGGCCGTATGGTCTCTGCCACGACTGTTTAGCTCTGCCCTTTGCAAAGGCAGCCATAATCAGTACACAAATCGATAAACATGCCTGCGTCCTGATAAAACTACCTACAGAAACAGGGACAGGTTGGATTTGACTACCAGGCAATAGTTTATTGACCTGGTGATTTAATTAGGGTTGTGGGAGGTATTTATTTATTTACTTATTTATTTATGGTACTGAGGGTTGAGCCCAGGGGTATTCTACCTCTTAGCTACACCCTCAGCCTATTTTTTAAATTCTGAAACAGAGTCTTGCTAAGTTGCTGAGACTGGCCTTGAACCTGCGATCCTTCTGTCTCAGCCTACCAAGTACTGGGATTACAGGTGTGTGCTATCACACCTGGCTTAGTGTTGTTTTTAAACAGCTGAATCCCTTTTTTCTTATTTAGAACCTGATAAAGCAGGCTTTGGTTGAAGCACAGGGTGGAGCACCCAGAAGTCACCTGTTTAGTTCCCCCTTTCCTGGTGGCTGATCCCAAGGCTCTTCCTGAGGACACATAATAATACCACTTAAGTGGGGTGCATGAGAGTCTAGGCTTGGGCCACTTCAGCATTGCCCTTGAATGAGTAGGTGACTTCCTAAACCACTTTGAGCCTACAACCAAGGCCTAGAGGTGGGAGGGGCCAGTGATAAGGCCGAGATCAGTTCTGTCCCCAGCCATGCCTGGACCAAGCGTCAGGGAGAATGTCCTTTGTTCCAGCGCATGGTCTCTTTCTCAGTAGGTTCCAGCCAGCCTGTTGAGGCTGATAGAAGTACTAGGAATATGAGTCACCCGGATGATGGCCAGCTCATTCCCTGTGGCCAGATGGGCAGCCCGGTCCTCAGAGAGAGGCAGATCTACCCTCAGCTGCTGGACATGATTCTGAACTTGCAGCAGCTCTTGGGGGATCACTTCAAACGGCTGGCATCTGTGCAACTGCAGTGCACGTCGCTGGAAGAACAGAAGCGCGTGGAAGCCCTCCGCGAGCAGGAAGAAATTGTAAGCCGCTCGATGTGCCGCATGGCGGATCTCCTATCGTCCGAGGCCGTGGATGACCTGAGGCCCCAAGAGCCTCTCCTTTCCTTGAACTCTAGAGGTGATGTCACAGATGGGCAGAGGGCCCTGTCACCCAAGCAGCCGGACCAGCCAGTTCCCCAGGAAAGGGACTTTGAAGCTGCATTTTTCAGCCATGTCCTGTCCAACCGTGGAGTTGACGTCTCTGTCCTTTACCACTCAAGCTTCCAGGACTACGAGGCCTACCAAAAAGACAAATACCATGAGGAGAAGAACGCCTTGGTAAGAATGGGGGGACAGCCTTGAAAGCCCCAATCCCCAGGACTCATTAAGTCCTGTGCCAACTGCTATATGCTGTCTCGCTCTTAATGCAAAGGGCACCGCTGTCTCATTACCATAGGGTAAGAAGGTGACATGCCCCAGAAAGTTGGAGACCTGAGGTCTGGGTCCCTTTGCCCCCAGCATCTTTCCCTAAACCTCAGCTCTTAACCATGAGGAATTGGTCACCGTGGTTACAGTGCTGAGCCTGAGTATATGGAATGTGTCAGAGTGATAGATGTGGTCAGCCATTAGGGAAACGGACATTAGTAGTGTTCCCCAGAGCGCTACAGAGGTGCCCACTTTGGGTGGTCTGGGAAGGTGTCTCAAAGGCTGAGCAGACAGCCATGTGGTGATTGATGGTGCTTGTCCAGGAAGAAGGGACGGTGTGCGTGAACACTTTAATGTGAGAAGGACTTGGGGTGACTGGGAAAGAAGGCCCAGGTGGACAGAGTAGGGCCAATGAGTACCTTGGCAGGAAGTGAGGACAGAAGTGGACAGGAGGTGTTAAAATGTTACCTTAGGGGTGATCGGGAGTGGACAAAGCTTCCAACAAAGGAGACTTGCAGCTGCCCTTCAGCCGAGGGCAGCACTAGTCCCGCCTGCCCCTTCTCTCATCCAAGCGATGTGTGGCCAGTGGTCTGCTTTCCTCGGGGCTGCGTTGAGTATCTTCATTGCTCTGTGGGGGACTGTGTTTCCTCCCATAACTTGGAGGGCCCTTGCATGTAATAGCAGAGATGGGTGCCAGTCAGGCCCGTGATGGCTGAGGGCCCGGGCCCTGGGTCAGGCCGGTGGAGTTCAGCCCATCGCCCATGGTTACGTGATTATTCGCTTTTCTCATCTTCACTCTTTTTAATTGGGGATCATTAGAACACTTTTCTTGGAAGTTAAGCCAACTCATGTGAAACAGTCCAGCATGAGCCACATAAGAACTTGATGACTGGTAGATGGAACATAATACAACTGTTATTACTTATCTGTGTGGCTCCAAAGGGGTAAATTTGCAGGGTATAAGATTCTGGGGCCCTTAGAAAGTTTTCTAACACTTAAAGTTGCCAACCACGGAATGAATGCCCTCATGGGGTGGTTAAGTCTTCATTTGAACCAGCCAGATACGTTACTTATGGTATGTCTAAGGGGTCCGTACAGGGTGGAGCAAGAGGGCTGATCTCAGATTCCTTCTCACCTCCAGGGTTTCCTTAACCTCGGCCTCAGTGAGAACAAGCTCTGCACTGATCTGATAACCGAAAGGGTAAGTCCTGTTCCAGCCATGCTGGGGCTGACCTGTGAGGCCCAGTCTCTTGGCAGTTTCCTTAGTCTGTGGTAGATAGAAGAGTAGAATGCAAGGAAAAGGGAGTGGAGAAGCAGCTTCTAGAACAGCACACCTAACCTCCTGGGCTCATTGTCCAGAGGTGTTTTCTGGTAGGTAGACCATGGGCAGGCTTCCCAAGGAGCTTTGGCTTGGGGAGGTTGTCACTTGATTCCCAATGAGGTATCTATTTGTATAATCTATGACAAGCAGATGAGGGGCCTCCATTCGTTAAGGAGCATGCAGCTTGTATCCCCATTCCCCTGCTGGGAGGCCATGGAAGTACAGGGCTAATGCTCCAGTCAAAATTAAGAGCAGGATGAGGACTCTCAGGGCTGACCTGGTCTGGCTGTCCTCATGCTCTGTTTGTCAACAGCTGTGTCGGAGTGACATGAACTGCATTGAGGATGTCCTGCTGCAATACCCTGACTGGAGAGGACAACTATTGTAAGTGATCTCCGGGTCCAGGGCCTCCTGGTCCACAGGCACCTGTCTTCAGGTGATTGGCTGCCTCCCTAGTTCTTTGGGTAATAACTTCTAGGAAATGTCTAGAACAAAAACTCATCAGGAGGAGCTTGGTCCAGTAGAAATAGCATTATTCAGTCATTCAAAAAGCCTGAGTTCTTGTCCCTGCTCTCACTTATTTCCTGTGACCTGGAGAGGTTGATATCCTTAGTCTATAGCCCTATACAATGTTGGATTAGGAAACAAAGATCCCGTTTAGGTTAGACACTGTGCCTTCTGAGAAGACTGACATCTAGAACCCGAATGGGGATGGGGGACTGGGAACCACAAAGTCTCTCTGGTCTGTCCACAGCCTGAGGGAAGAAGTAGCCCGGTTCTTGACCTACTACTGCAAGGCACCTGCTCACCTTGATCCAGAAAACGTGAGTCAGCTTGGTAGGGGGCTGTATTCTTGGTGACCCTCTGCATTATCTAGGGAATGCAAGGAGAAGCAGTAGAGACCTTCAGGGCCAGGGCAAAGGCCAATGGGTCTCATCGGAGGAGGCTCCTGGTGCCTGTCTCTCCTGGGGAGAGGGAGTGAGTGTGGCTACACCAGTACATGGGTACTAGTGTTTGACAGTGACCTTCTGTGCACCATCTTCAGGTGGTTGTTCTCAATGGCTGCTGCTCTGTCTTCTCTGCGCTGGCCATGGTTCTGTGTGATCCAGGGGGTAAGTTGGTGGGCTCTGCTTTCCCTCTTGGTGAAATACTGGCACATGGGCACAAACACCTAGGCACTGGGCTTGGGGAAGAAGAACATCTTGACTCCAGGTCTTTCCCCCAAAGTGCCGGCACTTCCACACTGACTGGGACCCCTTCCTGTGATTTCTGGGGAAGCAGGGGATTTGGAGTCCCCATTTAATATGAAACATGACAGTTCTCAAGGAGGTCCACCTCAGGAATGATGACAATGGGGACCAAATAATTATATGAATAGCTAGGCTCTTGGGCTCAGCTGTAATACAGAGAACCCTATAACTGGTTTGGACTTCATAGATTTCCTACTTTCTCAAAAAAAAAAAAAAGCTAATTAGTTCTGGACCAAATAAATCTGAGAGGTCTGTTCTTAATCTTCCATTTAACAATGCCCATCCAAGAGTCTCAGTTCTTAATGAGAGCAGGTTGCATGGAACGAGGTGGCTAAGATGAAAGGATTGTGTCTTTGGTTAGCTCATCAATGAGGCCAAATGGATGGGAAGAAAAGAACGTAAGAGATCACCAGGTCCAAATAACAGGAGCCCTTCTTGTGCACGGATCTCTACTATTTGGCTTGGAGCAGATAAGACTTTCCTAATGACCAGTGCTCCTGCTAGCAAGTCTAGCTTGATTTGTGCCCTGAATTCTGAGCCATCCACAGCAGTAATCCTTCTTTTTTTCCCTTCTCTGTTGCACTCTCCAGAGGCAACTAGAGTTTTGTTTCCCATATTAGGTCTATAAGAATGGATGGTGTATGTGGTATATGTAATGTTCTTGAGCCCGAGAACATTAGTCCCCAGGGAAGGGATTGTCAGAGTGACTCTTCTGTCGGCAGCTTTGCTGCTAGTCTGGGGGCCTGGACTGTGGATTGAGTGCTTTGTCTTCCTGTGCTTCCAGAGGCCTTTCTGATCCCCGCTCCCTTCTACGGTGGCTTCGCCTTTACCTCCCGCCTGTATGCGAAAGTTGAGCTGATTCCCGTCCACCTGGAGAGTGAGGTCAGAAGGGGGCCCCTTACTGTCCAGCCCACCTGGCAGTGGACCGTTCCCGGGCACTTAGGAAGCATAGGGGGCCTTATTCTCTACCCATGTAAGCGATGGTGTGGGGAGGGTGGAGAAATCCAGAGACAGACACCTGGTATGAAGGCCAAGGATGGTCTGGGGTTTATGGGAATGAGGAAACTGGGCTCCGATGCTTTTCACATGGGCATTTCTCAGTAGTGTCTCTCTTCCAGACCACCGATGAGAACACCCAGCCTTTCCAGCTCACTGTGGACAAGCTGGAGCAAGCCCTGCATGAGGCCAGGCATAAGGTAAGGAGGGAACCATGCTTTCAGGTGGCCACTGCTGGCTCTGAAAGGGGTTGAGACTCTGATACAACCTGCTCATCAAGACCCAGTGAGCTCTTTAGGTAGAAGAGACAGTGAATGATTCTGGGGGCATGTCCCCTTAGGAGCCCAGAGTCCCACCCATGGCAGCTTCTCCCCCTCTACAATATAGTAGCTGCTGCTTCGAGATCCTGCCTAGGTGTTATTAGGTGTCCTATAGGAGATGTCCTGGTCTGTTGTGTTAAATTTCTGTCGCTGTGACAAAATCTAAGAGAATCCACTTAAAGAAGGCAAGAGTTATTTGGGCTCATAGTTTCAGCCATGATCCGACTCCATTGTCTTTGGCTCCATGGCAAAGCAGAACATCATGACAGGAGCTTGTGGCAGAGAAAGCCTGTTCACCTCACAGTGGCCAGAAAGCAGAGAGAGAGAGAGAGAGAGAGAGAGAGAGAGAGAGAGACATAGGAAGGAACTAGGGTCTGAATAGCTCCTTTAAGGGGACACCCCCAATGACCTAACTTCCTCCCACTAGGCCCCACCTCTTAAAGCTTCCACCACCTTCCACCACTCCACAGGCTGGCGATCAAGCCATTAGCACATAAGGCCTCTGGGGAATTTAAGATCAAACCATGACACCTGTAAAGGATCCTTGGACAAATATGGGGTCAATGTAAAGGACTTGCATTTGCTTAGTTATGTTTGGGTTCTTAGGGGAAAAATGTCAAAGGCCTCGTGCTCATCAACCCTCACAATCCTCTGGGTGATGTCTACTCCCAGGACTCGCTGATGAGATACCTGAAATTTGCCAAAAGGTAAGCGTTCCACCCTTTGAGACTAGATGATGTCCCTAGCAAGGGTTCCTGTCACCTGTCATCAAGAAGTCAGAACCAGAAGTAATTGACCCTAAACATTCTTTCTATAGACTATGCTTTGCAGAATTACATACAAATAACTGAAACTGAAATGAAGGAAGAAACACCTACATGCTTACCATTTCCAGCTCCTTTGCCATTTCTTTTCTAGCCTTTTCCCTGGTGCCGACATTTATATAGCAGTCATAATGGAGTTCTGTTGCTTTTCTACTTATTACAGCAGTAACATCTGTTTTCAAATGTACCTGGGATGAGGTGCCAAGGAAAACAGACTCTCAGTCTTGTGGGATGAAGCTATGTTCCTGTGGAACTTTCATGCCCCATTCTTAAGGACATGTCAATGCCAATTATCTCCAGAGTCCTGAAATAGTCCTCTTTGTTAGAGTAGATAATCTGTTTTCTAGGAGACATAGACTCATTCAAACTTCAGGACTTACCCAGGACAATTAATGCAGAGCATGGAGATAAGAGAATGCTAGAGGTTATGAGTAAGAATTCAACAGCTGGACATGGTGGCATATGCCTGTAATCCTAGTACTTGGTAGGCTGCGACAGGAGGATCACAGGTTCAAGGCTAGCCTCAGCAATTTAGCAAGACCCTCAGCAACTTGGCAAGACCCTGTTTCAAAATAAAAAGGGCTGGGGATATAACTCGGAGGTAAAATGCCCCTGGGTTCAGTCCCCACTACCAAAACCAAAAAACTGAGTTCAAGTACTAGCTCTTGTACCTGCTAGTCGAGGGAATTAACTTTGTGTATTAGAGCCTTATTTTCTTTTCATCTGTGAAGTAGGGATGGCAGCACTGTCTCAGAAGATCTTTGGGGGAGTATATGAGATGAGGCACATAGGTTATAGTCAACTTGGTGCCACTACTCATGCAGACCCCGGGAGAGAACTCCTGACTGTGTCAGACAGCCAGCCTCTTCCCATGGGTCTCTGCTGCATGGTCGAAAGGTTAGATAAGATGTTCTCATGTTTTTTGGGTCCTACTCCCTTACACCCCTAAGCCAGATGTAAGGGTCCCTTCTGTGTACCACCTCCTGCCTTACGTCTTGGGAAGGGTTGGATGGGCTGATGGGGTATAGGAGTATCTGGCCTGTATCCAGAGAAGAACATAAGTGAAGAAGCTAGATCTCATTCTTTCTCTGTCACCCAACTACAGGTATAACCTCCATGTGATCATAGACGAGATTTACATGCTGTCTGTGTTTGATGAAACCATCAAGTTCCACAGTGTTCTGAGCATAGAATGGTGAGTTTGTCCAGCTGGGGTTAGGAATAAGAACCATGAAGTAAGTTCCTGCTTTGCAGGGTGAGTTATGACACATCAACTTAACTGGTTATGTGCTAGAAAGTGAGTTAAGTGCTAACGAGGGTCGTGAATATGAGTCAAGTGTCGCCTTCCCTCCTGAGTATCTTCTAGTCCAAATGCCATTCTGAACATTAGCTCATGTTCTGTACATTAGAAAGTACAATGTCATAGGTCAAGATAAAGCCCCATGGAAGGTCAGGGTAGCAACTTCTTGATAAGTAGAGCACAGGGAAAGAGGAGAACCAGGGCAGAACCTTCTTAAGGGTAATATTTGGCTCTAGGGATAGGATTCTAGTAAAGCAAGGGCATGCCTGTTAGAAGGAAGAGCTCTACCGGGGAGGGGCAGTAAGAAGTAGGCAAGCACCTTCTAGAAATAGTGGGTGCCCCCATCTGAAGAGTCAGTTTCCAGGAAGGGACTGTGGACCAGGTATAGGAGAGCCACGAGGCAGGCTGAGGGCCCTGGACTTCCCTCGGTGGGCACTTGGGAGCCATTCCATCTAGTGCTTCAGGGACAGCTTGGGTTGACTTCCTGGCTTACCTGGGGCAACTTTCTGTTGAACTTTGGGCCCTTAGGCCCAGCTGTCTAGAAGGACCTCCAGCCCACTTTCTCCTTTCCACCCATAGACCTCAAGTCTCCATCCTTCAAATACTTCTCCATAATCTTGATTTTTTTTCCATTTTTTCCTCTCCAGTTTGCCTGACCCCAACAGGACCCATATGATTTGGGGCACCAGTAAGGTAAGCCCCGGCTCCCTGTCCTTGGGTCTGGAAGGAAGGGATCCTGGAATAGAAGGCAAACAAACCAGATGTTTCTTCTTTCACTTCTCTTCCACCAGGATTTTGGCATCTCTGGCTTTCGCTTTGGTGTTCTGTACACCCACAACAAGGAGGTGGCCTCTGCCGTGAGCTCCTTCGGCTACCTCCACAGCATCTCTGGCATCGCCCAGTACAAGCTGTGTCGACTGCTCCAGGACAGAGGTACTGAGCTCCACCCCAGGCCAGCCTCTTGGCTGGACCTCATGGCCATGGGGAGTTACAGGATTTTTTTGAGTCTCTGATATGCCCTCAATATGCTGAGACCCCATTCATAGTCTCAGGTTTGACCATGGCAGGATGTCTCTCAGGGAGTGCAGTAGGGTGTGAATAGAAAATGGAGGTGCTTTCTAAACACAGGATGGACTTTGATTCAGGATGTCTAATAATTTTTGCTCTGTCTGGAAAGGGGATACTCAATCGTAGTCTAAGACCTGAAGGTATGAGCTTCAGAAATCAGTTTTTCTGTGAATGTCTATTTTCCCTGCCCAGGGTCCTGCTTGTCTCAGGCAAAGATTACAAAGGAACACCCTGACTCTTCTACTACAGCTCAGTCTCATTCTCCAGGATAGCCAAAGGAGAACTGCCATTATGGCGAGTTGGTGTGATTAGGTCTATGGAACATAGCTACACCTTCCCCCTTGGCCCACAACAAGGAATGCTGGCCTGAGACTTCTCTCTTTAATGTCATGACCAAAGCTTAGAAGAGATCCCTTTCTTTGATTTTCTGTAACAAAGAGATGCTGGAGCCAGGTGTGATGGTTCACACCTGTAATTCCAGTACTTGGGAGGCTGAGACAGGAGGATCACAGGTTCAAGACCAGCCTCAGCAATATAGTGAGGCCCTCAGCAACTTAGCAAGACCCTATTTCAAAAATAAAAAATAGCTGGGCGTGGTGGTGCATGCTTGTAATCCCAGTACTTGGGAGGCTGAGACAGGAGGATCGTAGGTTTGTGGCCAGCCTCAGCTACTTAGTGAGGCCCTGTTTCAAAATAAAAAATAAAAAATAGGGCTGGGAATGTAGCTCAGAGGTAGAATGTCCCTGGGTTCAATTCCCAGTAACACACACACACACACACACACACACACACACACACACACAGTAAAATAAAATAGGGCTGGGGGTATAACTCAAAGGTAGAACACCCCTGGGTTCACTTCCCAGTACCCTTCCAAACAAACAAACAAACAAACAAACAAACGATGCTGGAAGGTTTAAAGTAATAGCTAGGATATAATGAACTAAACTAAGGCCATTAGACTAGCAGTTTTAGAAAACAGTTGGCTCTGAGCTTTGGGTGGGAAAGGAGGTAGACAGAGAAATCCAGTTGGATGCTTCCCTACATGCCAGGCTCCTTGATATTTGGCACCAGCAAGATCCCAGCTCCTTAAACACTGGCTCTCAAACCTGAGTGCACTTGGAAGTTATGTAGGAGCTTAAATACTGATGTGTGGCCTCTATCCTCAAAGTTTCTGATTTAGATCATTTAGAAGTATAACCTGGGCATCAGGTCTTCTAAAAGCTCTGCAAGCTGTTGTTCTGTGCTTCCAATGCTGAGGATAATTGGGCTAAAAGACTCCCTGAGCATTTCTAGACTCCTCTAAGTCCCTTGTGTGAGGTCCAAAGGCAGGAGGTAAGGGAAATTTTGAGTACCTGCTAATGTGCCTGGTTGAAACAGCAGCATGAACCCCCTTTGTGGCATACCCTGACTCCTTGCCTCAGGCGTAAACTCAAAGGGAATATTCCTACTGGACCATTAAGAAGCCCAGTGTCTCGTCCACATCCATAGATAAGAGATAGGTGCATTGGGTGTGGATGCCATCAGCTTTATCAGTTTGTATGAAGTCCAGGTAGAGAACTCTTGGGAAGGAACTCTGGCAGATCTCCGCCACAAGCCCTATGACAGCTCTCTTTCTCCTCCCATCCAGAGTGGATCGACAGAGTGTACCTGCCTGCTAATCACTCCCGGCTCCGGGCAGCTCACAAGTACATCACTAAGGAACTGAAGACCTTGGAGATCCCCTTTCTCGACCGCGGCTCTGGCCTCTATGTCTGGATTAACTTGAAAGGGGTGAGCTCTGGGAATGAGGGCAGGTGTTCTTGGGTGGACCTGCCCAATGGGTCTTGGGCTCAACTCTGTTCCTCTGTCCTCCCTAGTACCTGTACCCGTGTACGTTTGAAGAAGAACTGACCCTCCATCGCCGCTTCCTGGACACCAAGCTGATGTTATCCCGTGGCAAGTCCTACATGTGCAAGGAGCCTGGCTGGTTCCGTGTCATCTTTGCAGAAAATCCCACCCGACTCGAACTAGGTGAGTGGTTTTTGACCTCCCCATCCTGGCATTCTTTAAAGATGGCCCATCGACTCCTCTCTAACTCAATTCCTGACTCTTCCTTTTTTACTTATTTTGCCTCTAGCAGCCTCTAGCTTCAGCCCTTCTGTACCATCTGTTCCACTTTCATCTTTAATGATGCTCCTTTGTAAAAAGGAAATAATCTGTACCTGGAGCACTTATCTATTCATTCATTATGCCTTCTGGGTATCTGTTTTGTGCCCACCATTGACTGAGGCATTGGGGTCATAACCTAATAAGACGTGGTGCTCTGCCCTTAGGAGCTGGCAGTCTAGGAGGTGATAGACAGATGGCCACGGAAGTCCTTGCATGTTATACCGTGGAGTTCCTATTCTCCTCTGAAGGTTATGAAGAATGTGACACTTACTGTAACAATTATTTATTATATCCTATTACATGCCAGACACTGTTCTACCTGCTGGGAATATAGCAGTGAGTCATTCATTCTCATAAAGGTTTATATTGCAGAAATATGTTGTTCTACTGTGGAAATTAGATTGAGTGAATAGTTAAGAAGCAAATAAAGCCAGGGTACAGAATTTGATGTGAGACACTGAGATGTCTGGCAGGCTGATGATATGACAACAAAGTTCAAAAAGAACCATCAGGGATGTAACAGGTCGACTTGGAAATCCATCCCAAAGAAGGAAGGATTTGTGTTGAGCATCCCTGAAGAAGAGGCGCAGATGGTCTACCATGACCTGGGTATGTCTGAGCCCCACCTGAAAACCCACTAAGTCTTTATTTCTCTTTGTTCCATTTGGACCCTGTAGCTATGCAACGTTTCTCTCAGGTGGTGGAGGAGCAGAAGCAAGATCGTATAGAGAAGCTTCTGGATGATGCAATGAGGGAGTAGGCTGTCTGCCTCCCAACCAGCGGCTCCAGCCACACATACACTCAGGGGCCCTTGATGTCAGCTTGTGATCCAGAAGGCTGTGGGACTGCACTGGTCCTGTGATCGAACAAACAGTGGACTCCTCCAGTAATGATCTCAACTGACTCGGTCATCAACCTCCTCTAGTTGAGCGTCTATCTTTGGAAGCTTTGCATCTTTTTAGTCTTTGCTAGCCATTTTATATACAAAATGATGTTTTTATTGAGGTTTGGGTGGGAGGGCCTAGAAGCATTTGGAGGGATAAAGGGAGTCTCTGGGTTCCTGTTTCGATGGGCTTATTTTTTATATTCAATCTCTAATAAATCCATATTCTCTTAAATTCCAGGCCTGCTTTATTTCTTGTTCGTGTTCTTCATAATCATCTTTGGGAGATGACTTTCTGTCATTTATAAGTTCTAGGGCAGGTTGTATGTGAAGAATATTGTTCGGAGCGGACTAGAAAAGGGAAAAGGTGCCCCTAACTGATGGAGCACTTTCTAAGTGTTGGATGCAGTGTCTCATAGGGTCCTTACAAGAGCACATCTGTCTTTCCTGTGAGTTCATAAGTGGCTGGGTTGGGGTATAATCGTGGGTGTCTATGCTTCCAAATACCACAATTCTTTCCAGTTTTGCCTTTCCAAGAGGCTTTTAAAACAAATCTTTGGAGACACGTTTCAGCCTGGTACACCAAAGCACCAGAAACCAGGTAGCTTATATACCACAAAAAGCTGTTTTTCCTAGTTCTGGAGGCTGGGAAGTCCCAGACCAAGGCCCTGGCAGATTCGGTATCTGGTGAGGGCCCATCTTCTCGCGGTAACTTCACGTGGCAGAAAGGGTGTGAGGTGTCTCCTTCTGCCTTTATGACCTAATTGCTTTCCAAGGAGCCCCACCTCCTCACATCACATTGGGGGTAAGGATTTCAACATGGATTTTGGGAAAACATATTAGTCCCTAGTACCAAGGGTCTTCCATTTCTATCTCTGAGATTTTTAGCTGTTCAAATCATACCCACCTCTGAGTTTCTCTGCAAAGCCCTATATATCTGCATACTGAGGCTATTAAATGGGCAGAGAAGAGACTACACAATTTTATAGATGGTGAAAGAGCTCTTTTAATACCGACTGATGGTTTTGTGTGGTCTCTTGGATTTGTGACCATCCTCTCGTCCAGGTCTGGTTCTTATTTTTCTTTTTCTTTTGCAGTACTGGGGATTGAACCCAGGGGCATTCTACCTCCGAGCTACACCCCCAACCCTATTTTTTATACTTTATTTTGAAACCGGGTCTCACGAAGTTGCGGAGGGCCTCACTAAGTAGCTGAGGCTGGCTGCGAACCCGGATCCTCCGCTCCACCTCCCAAGTACTGGGATTACAAGTGTGCACCACCACGCCCGGCCTTGGTTCTTATTTTTCAATGACAATTTTCTTCTAGCTTTTTTTTTAAATTTAATAAACAAAAAGTATACCAACAATTTTTGATTCTTCAAGGATTTTCTTTTGCACCAGACAAGGTCCTTTAGGAAGCAATTATGGCTAGTAAAAACAGAAAGAGAATACATCGGAAGGACACGGGGGCTTATGAGACCCAGAGATGCTCTTGGGTCCTCTGTAATGGGAGCTAAGAGACAGTCCCACTGGCACTGGATGGAAGGAATCATGCCTGTGGAAGGGCTTAGGGTGGGTTCTGTCTTGTGTTCAACTCAAGATTCAGATGGTAGAATGTCCAACCCAGTGTGGGCCACAGACTGGAGTAAACACATGACACATATAATACAAGATGAGATTCTAAGAATTCAGTGGTTTGTACCAGAAAAAGGTCAGAAACAAAACAAACCTTATGCTTCCCAGGCTTATGGGTGGTGATTTGGGATTTGTTAAGGATGGTGTGATGATCCCAAAGTGCTCCCCGCAGGGGTATTCAAGCAGGCTCTGCAGGGTAGAGAAGGTATCAGAAGATCTGACATACATATGCTGTCTATGTTCATGGGGTCAAGAGCTTTGAGACACATTTTCGGATACTGTGCCAGATGTCTTGGCTTTGATTCAAACGGACTGAGTTGGTATGATCTGAGTAGAAGCAAAAGCATCCTTGAAGGTGGCTACACCTCTGATAATCAGCTCTTAACTGCAAAAGTTGAGGTATGATTTATATGCAACAGAACATTTAGGCCTTAAGTAGACCACTGAAGTTTCAAAATCTACACTCAAATAACCCATGCCTTAATCAAGGTATAGAATATTTTTATCACCCCAGGAAAGTCTTACCCATTCCCAACCAATCCCTGTCCCATACTTCCTCATGAGTGAATTCTGCCAGCTTCAGAACTCCATGTCAATGGACTTGTCAGGTAAGCCTTTTGTGACTAGCTTTGTTCACTCATATAATTTCATTCATGTTATCATACTATAGCAGTTCATTCCACCTTACTGCTGAGAAGTAACTTATGGCATGAGTGTTGCAACTTATTTACCCTTTTATCTGTTGATGGACATTTGGGTTTTTTCCAGATCTTAGTTATCGTGACTAAGTTATGAACATTTGTGTGCAAATATTTTTATAGTCCTATTTCTACTTATCTCATGTAAATACCTAGGAGTATAATTCTTAGATCATAGGTAGATATGTAATTTAGTTTCCTAAGAAACCAACAAATAGTTTTCCAAGGTGATTGTACTATTTTACATTTCCACCAGCAATGTACAGAAGTTCTGGGCATTTTTCTTTGTTGGCAACATTTGGTGTTATCAATCTTTTTAAAATTTAAGTCTTTCTGGTAGATGCATAGATTTCATTCTGCTTATAACTTGCATTCATCTGACTAGGGTGATGAGCATCTTTTCATATGTTTATTGGCTGTTCACATCTTTTTTGTGTGGTGTGTCCCACAAAAAGTTGTATTGCTTTCCTGATTGAGTTATAAGAGTTTTTTATATTTTGTGGATATAAGTCCTTTATTAGTGTTAGGGTTTAGATATGGAACTTCCCCTAGAAAAGCTCATATGTTGGCAATGCAGAAATGTTCAGAGGTAAAATAATTGGATCACAAGGGCTCTACCCTCAGTAGTGGATTACTGGGGGCCTGGCCTTGAGGACTGTACCTGTTACCCCTGGCCCCCTCCTCTTGCTTTCTTTGCTTCTTGGTTGCCATGAGCTGAGCAGCTGCCTCTGCCATGCCCTCCTATCATGATGTTTCTGCCTTGGAGCCAGTTCACTATGGACTGAACTTCTGAAACCATGAGCCAAAATAACTGTTTCTCCTCTAAGTTGCTTCTCTCAGGTATTTTGGTCACAGTGGCAAAAGACTGGTTAATAGAGTCATATATGTGTATTTTATCCTAATTTAGTCTTTTCCTTTGCTTTCTTTCTCTCCCTCTCTCCCTTTCTTATACCGGGGATTGAACCCAGGGGCATTCTACCTCTGAGCTACATCCCCAGCCCTTTTTGTTTTGTTTTGTTTTGAAATAGGATCTTTTTTTTTGTGGTACCAGGGGCATTGTACCTCTAAGCTATACCCCCAGCCCTATTTCTTTTCTTTATTTCGAAACAAGGTCTCACTAAGTTGCAGAAGGCCTCACTAAGTAGCTGAGGCTGGCCGCAAACCTGTATCAGACTCTGGTCTCAGCCTCCCAAGTACTGGGATTACAAGTGTGTGCCACCACACCCGTCTTGAAACAGGAACTTGACTAGGTTGCTAAAAGTCTCGATAAGTTGCTGAGGCTGGCCTTGAACCTGCTATCTTCCTGTCTTAGCCTCCCAAGTACTAAGATTACAGGCCTGTGCCACCACACTAAGCTCATTTTTTATTTTGAAACAGGGTCTCCCTAAGTTAGCATGCACTGGCCTTGAACCTGTGATCCTCCTGTCTCAGCCTCTCAGGTACTGGGATTACAGGCATTCGCCACTGTGCCCGGCTTCCTTTTTATTTTCTTAATAGCAAAATTTTGAATTTTGAAGTTTGACTTATCAAATTTTTCTTTTTGTTGTACATTTTGTGTCTGGTTTAAGATTTTTGGTCACACATATTTTTCTTCTTGTAATTGTTGTAGGTTCTCCATGTAGGTCTCTGATCCATTTCCAGTAACTTTTGTATATGCTATGAGGTAAAGGTTGTATATGGTAGGAGAAACTGAGTCTGAATTGGTTTTCCCTCTCATCTTGGAAAAGCGAATTCAGATATTTAAATTGTTGTAATTTTGTTCCTTGACAGAGGTTAAAATAAAAAAAACTTTAGAAAATATGATTGTTTATTCATCTGTGATTAAAAATGCTTCAACCCCCACTATCTTGTCCTCTGCGAGAAGTCCACAGTCCTAATCATGGTTTATTTTCTGAGATTCTTGATCTTGCTCTTGCTTGCATCTCCAGCCCTTTCACCAAAGCCCCCCAATGTCCAGAAATACTAGATTTGCTGCAGGACATTAATGTTGGACACCATCACCCACCTTCAAAGCCCCATCAAACCATTTCTTCTGCTCCCAGCATGCCCCCCAGCTTGCTACCATCCTGCAGGACCCAGCCATCCCTCCACCCCTTCCTAAAGCTCAGGGTATGTACGTGTGTGTTGGGCTTTCAAGTGGTGTCAATGTCAGTGTTTGCTTCCAAAGTATCCAGTAATTTACCTTCGCCCCACCTTTTTTTTTTTCTGTACTAGGAATTGAACCCAGAGGCATTCTACCTCTGAGCTACATCCCAGCCCTTTTTATTTTTTAAATTTTGAAACAGGGTCTTGCTAAGTTGCAGAGGGTCTCTCTAAATTGCTGAGGCTGGCCTTGAACCTTTGATCTTCCTTCTTCTGCCTCCCAAGTAGCTGGGATTACAGGCGTGTGCCCTGTGTCTAGCTCAGGCGTGTCTCTTTTTTAATAGTCATCACATTGTGCAGGGGCTTTCCCAACTACCATGCAAGCCTGCTGTTTGTTTTACTCATCAAGGAATCTCAGCCCTTTGCAGAGGTCTGGCACAAAACGGGCATGCATTAAGACTACTTATCTGAATTAAATAGAATTCAGTGACTTCCTTATCTTACAGAAGAAAACACTGAGGGCCAAAAGAGAGGTCGCCAAGGTCACAGTGTTAGCTAGTGGCCAAGCCAGAGTGAAGGCAAAGCCAGAAGACAGTCTTGCCAGCCATACCTGTGTTGAGGGATCCTGCTTATTTCCTTTTGTGGGGAAAGGGGACTTTCCTGTTTAAGCCTCTCAACAGGGTAACTGAGAGATGGGTAACTCCACCTGGGACCTGGGCACTCACTGCACCCAGTTGCAGACTAAGCAGGGTCCCGACACAGTCCAACAAATGCTGCATAGAATGTGCTGCAGACCAGCAAAATAGGGATTATGGAGCTAAAGTCATTAGAAGCAGATGCTGGAGCGCTCCCTGTCCTCCCTCTATTTTCCTAAAACCAGGACATAGATTTACAAAGATAAGGTACCCTGCATCCCTTTCAACAGGGAGAACAAAATCATTATGGACACCATTGACCTTATGGGCCTGGAGATGGTCTCAGAGGAATCTACATTAACAAGCGTTACTTGCCCAGTGTGCTGGCATAGGCCTGTAATCCCAGAATTTGGGAGCTGAGATAGGAGGATCACAGGTTCAAAGACAGGCCCAGCAACTTAGCATGACCCTGTTTCAAAATTTAAAAAGGGGGTAGAGGGGCTGGGTTGTAGGTCGGAGGTAGAATGCACCTGGGTTCAATTCCCAGTACAAAAGGGGGGGGTACTAGCTACCCTTTATCTGTCATTTATTTGCTAGTACAGACTCAAAGTTCTTTTCCTTTGTCTTGGCACTTCCCTAAAAATCTACTGTTCTTTGTTGAAGATGCTATATAAGCTGGAATTCAAAGCCAGCTCTTCGGGAACTTCTCTTTCTTTGGGTGTCTTTCATGTATATATGAATTATACATGCCAATAAACTTCTGTTTTTCTCTTGTTAATATTTATTTATTTATTTATTTATTTTTGTGGTGCTGGGGATGGAACCCAGGGGCATTCTACCTCCGACCTACACCCCCAACCCTATTTTATTCTTTTATTTTGAAACAGGGTCTCACTAAGTTGTGGAGGGCCTCACTAAGTAGCTGAGGCTGGCTGCGAATCTGTGATCCTCCTGTCTCAGCCTCTCAAGTCCTGCAATTACAAGAGTGCGCCGCCACGCCCAACTCTTTTATTATTATTATTTAAAACAGGAGACTATTCCAACTGAGACCCTATGGGGGTTGAAGAAAATCCCATACAATTGAACAGATGCGCCCACCTTAATTTGGAAAGGCAGTTTTGTGAGCCCCAGCATTTGCTAAGAAACTTGTGTGGCTCTAAACTTGCGATTGCCTCTGAAAACAGAGGACTAAGGCAGGGGGTGGTGGGAGGCGCCCTGTGTGCCAGTGTGGGTAAGGGTTGACTGGGTCAGGGTGCCCGGATCGACAGAAGGGAGGTGGGAGCTTGCGGTCAGGCACTGTCTGTCGGAGGTCCCCAGCCATTTAACCCTTCTCCTTCTCTCACTACTCCTCCAAGAGTGGGTAGATGCCTGGATCCTGGGGTGCGTTCACCGGTGCTTCCACCGAGGTCCCAGGCCCCAGGGAGGCGTCCTCCGGCCTGGGTCGGCAGGGGGCGAGCTGCGAGCTGCGAGCTGAGCAGTCCCGGAAGCCCAGCTTGGGCGGGCGGTCCTGGGTCCCCATTCCTGGGTCCTGAGTCCCGCCGCAGCTGTCTTCACCCGCGCCGAAGACTGCGGACTCCGATCGCGCGTCTGCCCCGTGCCAGCGCCGGTCGGTCTCCCAGTCGTTGCGCTCCGGGGTTTTGCTGGGAAGGAAGCGGCTGGGCCTCCCTCTGTGCATTTGGCGAGTCTCTGCCCTTCTTTGGAAACCTTTGGTGCCGATCACGCTTCCTCCGCTTGGACAACCCGGAGCCCACCCTCGCGAGGCGCCCCCGCGCCGCAGAGCGCCCTTGCGGTGTTTCATGCGCGGTGGCCACCCCGCTTTTGGGACCCCGAGGCTGATTGCGCGGGTGTCGATCTGGGACTCCCCGCTCACTCCTCCAGGCCTGCTCAGATCGCAGCCAGCGGTCTCCAGCCCCGGGCCCCGCTGCCAGCTCGGGCCTCTGCCCGCCGTGCTGCCCCTGCTCAGACCTCGGCTGTCGGACAGAGGTGAGCACTCCGCAGAGCCCCGCCAATATGGGGAGTCCTCTCCCCCCAGACTTCAAAGCAAAATTAAACCGCGCCCCCCACCCCCAGTCTCTGGACTGCCCACGGATCATCCACCATTTGGTGTGTGGAGGCCTGTGCAGTAGGGCAGGAAAGTCTGCGAGGATTTTTTATATGACTCATATTCCATTGAAATTGGGCGGTGAGCCACGATTTGGTTCATGCTTTATCGCCATTACGTCCTCACTGCTGCCCCATGCGGTAGTTACTGGTATGACCACTGTGCTGGTGAAACAGGAGAAGTTAGCGGTCTCTCACCTCCTCTCCTAGTGCCCACACGTTCTTCCTGAGTGAAGATCTGGACCCTGAAGCTCTGCTTGGGTGCCAGGACTGGTGGAGACCACCTATCCCTCCCTTCCCTCATTTCCCACCATCATCTGCTCCAGACCACAAAATACTCTCATCCTGCCCTTTACACCACCAGGCGCCCAGGACTCCCCAGCAGTGATCTGCTTGGAACATTTTAACCTGGCCTTTAGAAACTGAGGTCAGCAAGGATGGAAAAAGAGCACTGGTGACCCCTCAGGCTGCAGAATGAAAACTTCAGCAATGGAAGGAGCCAAGGCTTCAATGTAAAGTTATTTAAATGCAGCAAGCATAGTCTCTGGCCCATAATGTCCCCTTCACCAATTTTGCTTGTTGAAGTGATGGCACATGTAGTTACAACCAGTAAGGGACACAGGAAGTGATAAGGACATAAACTTAAAGGAAGGGGCAGGTAGCTGGTGGGTGGAGTCTGCCCCAGCTGCTCAGGAGGCTGAGGCAAGAGGATCGCTTGAGCCCAGGGGTCTGAGTCCAGCCTGGGAAATATAGGGAGACCCTGTTTCAGGAAAAAATAAATAAAAAGGAAAGGGCAGATAAGAGAAGGAGAAGCTTTGTGACTTGTGACTGACTCACTTTTGCCGCTTGGTGCTGTGGGAAGCTCTTGAGCAGGCCTGTGCATTGAACGCTTTTTTCTTTTTGCAGATGTTCGCCCTTCCTCAGGAGGAATGCAGGGCATTAACTGCCTGTCCGGGCTCAGCCTCCACGCAGGACAGGGACTGTCAGGGTGCCATGGAAGGAGATTGCTCCAGAAAAGCAGACCCGAAGCTGCGGGAGCTTCATGGAGTGGACGATCCCACCGCCATGCCCTCCTCTGGCAGCTCCTACCTGTCCTCTAGAGGAAGAGTCAGCAAATGGTTCTGGGACTCGGCTGAGGAGGGCTACCAGATCTACCATATGGACAAGTATGATGAGGACGAGAACCCCAGTGTGAGTGCAGCCCCTCCCCACTGGACTCAAGAGGGAATTGCGGGCTGGGGTGCCTCACCTTGACCCATGGGGCAGTCCTGGCTTGCTCCTGTCAGGTTAGAGTCATGGTGCTGTCCCTCTACCTCCTCTGATGTAGCCCAGCTTATTTGCTCATTTACAATAAAGAGGACACTGATTTGTGAGGGAGGAATTCAAGAACCACAGAATGCTCATGCATGGATTTCAGCCCACAGCCTGCCAACTATTCAACCTTGATTTTTTTTCTCCTTTTGGTGTTACATGCTAGGCAAGTGCTCTACCACTGAGCTACACCCTTAACCCCAACTATTCAGCTTTGGAGCTGGGAAGAACTGGGGTTCAGGTCACAACTGTTTTGCTTGCAGGTGGTATATTGTTGAGCTAGTTACTTACCCTCTTTCAATCTCAGCTCATCTCTAAAATGGGATAATAATACCCTATTATTACTAGTCGAGATGAAATGAGATCAAGTGTATGTAGTTGTTAAGACAGTGCTTGCCACATAGTACGCTGAATAAATGGTGGCTGCTATTATTATTCATATTCTTTGCCCTAATTATTAGAAGCTATTATTAGTAATACCTTCACTGAGAGAATGAGAGATTATGAGTACCCAAGTCGGAAGCCCATGGACTCTTTATAACCTAACCTCCAATGTGAAGTCCCATCACTTCTGCAATTCTCCAGCTCACATTTAAAAAGTGTATGACCACCAGTGGGTGGGGATCACCAGGAGCCATTGTAGAGTGAGAGGGCCCTGTTGTATCTGGGGGGAGAACATTCCAGGCAGAGAGGGAACAGCAAGCGCAAAGGCCCCATGGTGGAACCACGCTGGGCGAGTTCAAGAGACAGCACAGGGTGCACTGGGGCTGCAGTAAAGCCAGAATGGAGGGCAATGGAGTTGGAAGGGTCTTGGGATCCGGGTGGCAATACATCCTGTGGGGCCCCATGAGACATGGTGAGCCTTCTCAATTTAGATAAAGTGAGATTAGAGGTATCCAAGAGAAAAGCATATGGTTTGATATCTGGGTTTTTTTTTTTTTTGTATGTGTGTGTGTGGTACTGGGGATTGAACTGAGGGGCATTCTCCTCCAAGCTATATCCCCAGCCCTTTTTATTTTATTATTTGGAAACAGAGTCTCACTAAGTTGCTGATAGCCGCACTAATTTGCTGAGGCTGGCTTTGAATTTGCGATCCTCGTGTCTCACCTTCTCAAGTGCTGGGATTATAATTGTTTGCCACCACATCCGGCTTTGTTTTCTATTTTTAAAAGATGACTTGAACTTTTATGTGCAGACCAGATGAGAGGTGAGGGAGTGGGTAAGAGAGGAAGCAGGGAAGCTCTTGAGATAACCGAGGCAAGGAGTTATGGTGGCTTAGACCAGGACCTCAGCGGTGGAGCGTGAAGAGTGGTTGGACGGTGCATGTGCTTTGAAGGTCGAGTTATCAGGATTTGCAGATGCCCTGGTTGTGGTGGTGCAAGGACCCCCTTACAGCATTGAAATAGTTAAAGTTAAAACTGTTTGCTGCAGGCTCTGGCTAACAAGGCAGGATGTCCTTAGCAGACTCACTCCCTGACCTAGACATCTGTTGGGAAAGCAAAACGTCCTTACTTGGGACCCTCCTGACTGAGGTCAAGATGGCCTTCTATAGATTAATGGTTATTGTGGTTA
>PVJS01031950.1:0-23083 GCA_004027185.1 Glis glis | reverse complement strand
AAAAAAAAAAAAAAAAAAATAAATAAATAAATAAATAAAGTATGAAAAAATAGGGCCAGGGGTGTAGCGCGGAGGTAGAACGCCCCTGGGTTCAATCCCCAGTACTGCAAAAAATAAATAAATAAATAAAATAAAATGAACATAAAGATAAATGTTTTGTACAAACTCACAGAAAAACTAGATTGCTGAGAAAGTATCTATTTCCTAACATTCCTTCTTATTTGAAATGATGTTATTAATATTTAGAACTTCTGCCAAGGAATGAAGACTATTATAGTTCTAAAATTAAACAGTTTTTGTTTTGTTTTTCTACCCAACAATCTTGTATTTGATTTTCAAAATCTGCATGTGTATCTGATAACAAATCCATAATTATCACATTTTGTGGGTAAATTATTGCTCTAACTTGCTTTGAATATTTATACTTACTTTTTTTGGTACTGCTGATTGAACTCATGGACATTCTACCTCTGAGCTACACCCCTAACCCTATTTTTTATTCTTTATTTTGAATCAAGGTCTCACTAAGTTGCAGAGGGCCTCACTAAGTAGCTGAGACTGGCCACGAACCTGGTTTCCTCCTGTCTCAGCCTCCCAAGTACTGGGATTACAAGTGTGTGCCACCATGCCTGGCTTACATTGTTTTTTAAATGTTTCCTAACAACCAAAAAATCCCACACAAATAGGTCCAGAAATATTATTTCAGAATCTTAGAGAATGTATTTTTTTATCGGGACACATACACTGATTTGCTCATTCTTATCTATAATACACAGAAAGGAGAAATATTTTCAAAAGTATTGTGTAATTAAAAATTAAAGACTACACATTTATTCATATAGTACACAATATAAAAGAAAGAATTGTAGACTAAATAATAATCAACCCCCTTGTATGACAGATTTCTCTGGTTTTCTTTTTCTTTCTCTTAGGGGGTAGTATTTCCTTCAGGAGGAAACAAGATGACACTAGAAGACATTAGTTTATAGAACAAGCTGCCAAACATTTTAGTTTATAAATAATAGACTAAAATAATTTTATTATTAATTACTAGTTGCTCTTTCTCAAAGGATATTTATAAAAGAAGGAAAGTATTGACAAAATATCTAAAGACCCACATTCAATTGTGCCATTTGTGTGATAGGCCGATTAGCATGTTTCTCATGCCACAAGATTACTGCAAAATTTAAATAAACTATTGCATATGAAAATGCTACAAAAACATGAAAGTGCCCAAATTGAAGCATAATTTACATTGCTTTGATGCTTTCCAAAATCTCTGTGATTTGGCAAATTCCTTTTCTCTATGTGTACTGCTATTAATATGTTTGTGTGAATTATGGCTTAATATTCACCTTGTAATTTTTGTGATTTTCCTGAGTTTCACTTCTATGGATTTCAATTTTCACTTAAGAAAAATAATTCAAGTAGGAATGTAATAAGTATATTCAATTTTCTACACATTTCCACAGCTTAACATCAATCTATCTGACATCTATTCTATAGCAAGTTTGTACCTATGAGAAACATAAAAGAGTAAAGTAAAATAGTTCTTTTTTTGTATTGGGGATTGAACCCAGGGACATTCTACCTCTGACTTACATCACCGGACCTATTTTGAAACAAGGTCTCACTAAGTTGCTGAAGTACACACTAAGTTGCTAAAGCTGGCCTTGAACCTGAGATCTTCCTGTTTCAACCTCCCAAGTACTAGGATTATAGGTATGCACCACCACTCCCAGCAGCTCCTTCCTTTAAGGGTAAGTTATTTTAAATCAGTTAGGATGGAAGGTTTTACAAAAAGTGTGGAAGGAAGGTCTGTATTGTGGGGAAATTATCTTACAAAGAAACAAGAAAGGGCCTCAAGTTCTGCTCCTAGAACTGCAATTAACCAGCTAGGATAACTGCAATGAGTTTTTCTACACCACTGATCCTACTTATTTTTTATTGGTGCATTGTAATTACACACCTTGTTGAAGTTCAGGGTGATAGAAGCATACATTCACACAGCACTCAATGAGCCTCGCCCCTGTTCCCACCCTATCCCCCCCACTCCTTCCCTTGCTCAGCACAGTGATTGACTTGGATAAATTTGTATATGTACATCATGTCCATTGAGGTGTTTCCTTCTTCCTCCCTCTTGTCTCCCTCAGTTAGTTCGCCTTCTTCACACCTCTAAAGTTTCTCCTCCTTTGTCCGGAGTCCCTCCTACGATCCGATTTTTCACTTTTTGTGACTGACTAATCTCACTTAGCATAATGTTCTCCAGTTCCATCCATTTCCCTGCAAATGACATAATTTTGTTCTTCTTGATGGCTGCGTAAAATTCCACTGTGTACATATACCATAGTTTTGTAATCCATTCATCTGTTGATGGACATCTTGGCTGATTCCATAGTTTGGCAATTGTGAAATGTGCAGCTATAAATATTGATACACATGCATTAGTCTGGTAGTTTGGTTCCCATTCTTTTGGGTAGATACCCAGAAGTGGTATAAATGGGTCCTATAGTAGGTCCATTCCCATTCTTCTGAGGAATCCTCCACACCATTTTTCAAAGTGGTTGCACTAATTTGCAATCCCACCAAGAATGTATTAGAGTTCTTACTTCTTCACATCCTCAACAGCATCTATCATTGTTTGTGTTTTTAATGATTGCCATTCTAATTGGGGTTAGGTGAAATCTCAGGGTAGTTTTGATTTGCATCTCTGTGATTGCTAATGATGTGGAACATTTTTTCATACATTTATTAGCCATTTGTTTTTCTTCTTTTGTGACATGTCTATTTAGTTCACTTGCCTATTTTGATTGGGTTAATTTTTTTTGGCGGTGAGTTGAGTTCTCTGTATATTCTAGTTATTAATCCTTTATCAGAGGAATAGCTAGCAAAAATCTCCCATTCTGTTAGCTCTCTGTTGAGGTTCTTGATAGTTTCCTTTGCTGCACAGAAGCTTTTCAGTTTAATGCAATCCCATGTATTGCTCCTCTTTTTAACTTTTTGTGCCTTTGGGATTTTGTTGAGGAAGTTTTTGCCTGTGTCTATGTGTTGAAGAGTTGGACCTATCCCCTTTTTAAGTAGCTGCAAGGTCTCTGGTCTAATTTCCAGGTCTTTGATCCATCTTGAATTGACTCTTGTGCAGGGCAAGAAAGTGGTGTTTATTTCCATTTTTCTGAATGTGGTTAACCAGTTTTGCCAGCACCATTTGTTGAATAGGCTATCTTGTTTCCAGTGTATGTTTTTAGCCCCTTTGTCAAAAATTAATTGGCTCTAAGTATGTGTATTTGCTTCTGAATCTTCTATTCTGCTCCATTGGTCTAAGTGTCTGTTTTTGTGCCAAAAGAGACCAGATTATCAGTAGAGTTGCTTTCAAGCAAAAAATAAAATTCTACAAGTTAAAACATAATTTAGATTTCATCAAGATTCATAGGAAATTTTTAACATATCAAGAGTTTTGAAATTAATTTGTCTTCACAGATTGAAAACCTTTCTCTAGTGTCTCAGTATTTAACTATGTACTTAAAGTCCATAAAAAATAAACTGAAAATGTTTCACAAATAGACACATAATGTAAATGATTATCTAACCTATGCAAATGTTATATCAGTATTTATTTAGAAATTATCACTTCACTATAATTTAAAAACTATTGATTGCTCACATACACTGGGCCAGAGAATGTGATTCAAAGGGTAAGTATTAGCCAGGTTTGTTGGTGCACACCTGTAATTCCAGTACTTGGGAGACTGAGATAGGAGGATCACAGGTTCAAGACCAGCAACTTAGACTCCCAGCAATCTAGTGAGAAGATCCTGTTTCAAAATGATAAAGGTTGGGGGTGTAGCTTGGAGGTAGAATGGCCTTGGGTTCAATCCTCAGTACCACACACACACAAGAAACACACACACACACACACACACACACACACACACACACGATTGAAGAAGGGAACAGTTAATATAAGGTTCTGTCCACACATGAAGGTTTCACTACCAATCTCACTACCATGAATAGGGAGGGAGGAAGAGAGAGCAGGGTAGGCTATAGAGAGAAATAGGCCAAGTGATGTGTGCATGTATTTGTGTATCACTTTGAATCTCACTGTGATGTATAATTACAATGCACCAATTAAAGTATAATGATGAAGGGAAAATAATAAGATAAAAATTAAAATAACATAAATAGGTACAAAATTGTATAACCATCTCCACTTCTCATAACCTGCATGTTGTTCCTGCCACCACTTTATCTGCTTGGATTATGAGTCAGCTTCCTATTAGATCTATCTTCAATCTCTCTTAGTCTGTATAGTCTATTCTAAAAACAGCAACCAGAAGGATTCTATTAAACTCATGACAGAGAGCAGCAGTACTTCATCCAAACCCACTGATAGCCTGGGGTGGTGGCACATGTCTATAATCCCAGTACTTGGGAGGCTGAGTCAGGAGGCTAGCAGATTCGAAGCCAGCCATAGCAACTTATTAAGGCTCTCAGCAACTTAGCAAGACCCTGTTTCCAAATAAAAGATAAAATAGGGCTGGGTGTATAGCTTGGAGGTAGAATGCCCCTGGGTTAAATTTCCAGCACCTCAAAAAGAAAGAAAGGAAGGAAGGAAGGAAGGAAGGAAGGAAGGAAGGAAAGAAGGGAGGGAGGGAGGGAAGGAGGGAGGGAGGGAGGGAGGGAGGAAGGGAGAGAGAAAAGAAAGAGAGAGAGAGAGAGAGAGAGAGAGAGAAAGAAAAAAAGAAAAAGAAAGAAAGAAAGAAAGAAAGAAAGAAAGAAAGAAAGAAAGAAAGAAAGAAAGAAGGGGGGGAGGAATAAAGGAAGAACGAAAGAAGGAAAAACAACCTACTGATGCCTCCTCATTCTCTAAGAGTAACAATTGATATTTTCAGGTACTCCTTGTTCTCATGCATTTTTCTCTTAATCCAGCCACACTGGCCACATCCTGGTCCCAAGAACACACCACATATACTCTGGAATCAAGGCTTTTTAACTCCCAGTTTTCTTAGCTAAACACACGTTTCTCATCTATAGCTGTCTACTTCACACCAGCTTCAGGCAGCATTCTCATTGCTGTGACCCAAAGCACCTGACAAGAACCTTCTTCCTCAGAGGAAGGAAGATTGATTTGCTCACAGTTCAGGAAGACTTCAGGATTTCAGTCCATGTTAGGCCAGGTTACACTGACAGAGCTCAGGACAAGACATTGGGAGGAGAGAGAGAGAGCATGAGGGGTCTGCTCTTACATCACAGAGGCCAGAAGCAAGAGAGCAAGGAGAGGAGGGACCATGTAATAATCCCCAAGTCCACACACCAGGTACCCTGCCCCAGTAACCACATCCCACCTCCAACATGGCTGCCTTGTCTCCGTGAGGTCTAAGGCATATTCTAAATCCAAACTGTAACAACACCCTCCATTCCTCCAAAATTTTCCTTAATTGTTTTACTTTCTTTTACTACTACACCTTTTACCTTCTCCTTTACTATTTGCTCACTCTTTTCCTTGCTCCACATTCTTCTTAACATTTAACATATTATAACACATTTAACATATTATCACATTGTATATAATGCTATATAATTATTTATTTGGTATCTTTAGTACACTTAGAATTCCTTGTCTGTGCTAATCCCGGTGGTACACGGCAGAACTATATTTTTTCTTTAATTTTATTTTCCCTTTCTGTATACTTAATGTCTAATGCCTGGATTATATGAGTTTTTATTCAATACATAAATACTAAATCCATGAAAATACCACAGGACTAATTATGAATTGGAAAAGGAGGAATCTTAAGATTTTTTAGAAGAATATTGGGAAAAGGTGATTTTAATGTGGATCATGAAAGAAAGCTAAGAAACATTTCAAAATTATTTTTGAAGAAAATATCTATTTCTATTTCTTGAGTTATCTAATTAGGACACAAACTATCATAACATGTTCCTGTGCAGAAGTGAAACAGAAATTCTGTTGCATTTAGCAAGTGGTTGATTCAAAAACTACTGGTCAGTATCCTAATTCTCTATCACTGATGACACTCATATGTTCATTACTATTTCACTTACATATTTAAAAATAAAGTTACACAAATTAAGTTATAAAATTTTCAATGCTCTGCTAATATTTTGGACTATATGTAGTATGATGTTCATTTGTAAAATATATTGTACTGAAAGCTGATTGCTCTTTTGCATTAGAATGTTTTGAAAGTCAGTGGGCTAAGCTGATATGAGATTCCCTGATGAGAAATCAGAGAAAACTCTTAGGAAGTTTCAGCAGGAAACACGAACAGTGACTAATATTATATTATATCTATAATGCCAGAAATCCAATAAGCCTTATTTCTTTATTTTAAATCAAAGATAGAAAAAAGGGAAATATTTCAGAGTCTGATCATTTTAATATAATGATTAAAGCGAGAGTATCTGTATGATTTTTTTTTTTTTGCAGTACCAGGGATTGAACACAGGGGCGTTCTACCTCCGCGCTATACCCCCAGCCCTATTTTTTATACTTTATTTTGAAACCGGGTCTCACGAAGTTGTGGAGGGCCTCACTAGGTAGAGAGAGAGAGAGAGACAGGGAGAGAGAGAGTGAGAGAGCTGAGGCTGGCCGCGAACCCGGATCCTCCGGTCTCTGCCTCCCAAAGTACTGGGATTACAAGCATGCGCCACCACGCCCGGCTTATCTGTATGATTTTAAACAATATAGTTTTTGATACATTTACTTAAAATTAGGAGAAACAGCTCATCCAGGGTGTTAACAATAAATTCAAGAATTTAAATAGAGATAGTATGAATTTTAATTATAACTGGTTTGTTCATATTAACAATATTTATAATTAATTTAGTGTACTGTATATTTTTGACCTCTCCCCAAAGGATTATTTTCTAATAGCATATTATCTTTGTTTCAAAATTCATTATAGATTTTCTTTAACAACACAAAACAAATGATAAAAATTGTTTTAAGAAATCACAAAGTCTGGTGTGGTGGTGCACGCTTGTAATCCCAGTACTAGGGAGGTTTGTAATCCCAGTACTTGGGAGTACAGGAGGATCTGGGTTCACGGCCAGCCTCAGCTACTTAGTGAGGCCCTCCAGAACTTAGTGAAACCTTGTTTCAAAATAAAGAATAAAAAAATAGGGCTGGGTGGGGGTAGAATGGTAGCTCATAGGTAGGATGCACCTGGGTTCAATCACCAGTAATGCAAAAAAAAAAAAAATCACGACATTTTTGCTTTTATGACATGTGATTTGCAAATGTCAATAATTTATATTGCATTTATTATCAATGAGAAATAAGATGTTGTTCAATCACAACCTAGAAACAAATCAACAATAAATATCACTTCCATTTATAGACTCAATCATTTCAATTCTGAAAAATAGCTCTGATAATGTCATTTATATGTTATTGAGGCTTTAATAATAATAATAATAATAATAATAATAATGTCTTACTGGATTACACTTAAAATATTCAGGTATGCAGATACAATGTATAGCTTTGTTTCCATTGTAGTCATGTACTGCATAACAATGTTTTGAACAACAATGGACCACATATGCGGTAGTGGTCTCATAATATTCTAATGGTGCTAAAAAATTCCTATCTCTTACTGACATCATAATCTTAAGATCATAGTGCAACCCATTACTTAACGTGTTTGTGTTGGTGTTGGTAAAAACAAACCTACTGTACTGCAGTGGCACACAAGTATACCAGGTACAGTTGTGTATGGTATGTAATACTTTATAACAACAGACATTACTGGTTTAACTCTTTATTATTACATTATATTTTATCATTATTTTAGAGTGCCGTATATCATGTTATGCTGGCAGCCGCCTCATATGTCTTATATTTACAGTGTCTATTTTTTCTCTTTTAATTTTTGTTGTTTGTACTTTAATTGGTGTGTTGTAATTACACATCATAGTGACATTCAAAGTGATACATGAATTCAGGCACACACTGCGTCTCCCCTGCATCATGCTCTGCTGTGCTTGATCTGATATTTCATTCATCATGGCCTCTTAGCTACAACATCCCCTTGCACGTGTCTCCAGCAAGAGGCCACATTGAGTGACCGACCCGGTGATTACAAACTACAAATGTGGAAAATCAGAGATGATTATATCTTACCATTTCCCTAACTTCTAATGACCTGGATTAAAGAACAGATGGGAGACTTCTTGGAAATTAGGCTATTTCTGGAAGGAAATTTATACTGACAAGTAAAAGAATTGGCTATTTGTGTGATAGTGGTGGTTTGGGACTTTAGGGGGGCGAGGTGCATAGTAGGCTATAGCTTCTAATTTTGTATAATTCTGCTCCATGATGTTCTACAGTGACAAAGCCACCCAACCACATTTTTTTCATAATGTATCCATCATTTTAAGCGATGCATGACTTTTTTTTTTTTTTTTGCGGTACTGGGGATTGAACGCAGGGGCGTTCTACCTCCGCGCTATGCCCCCGGCCCTATTTTTTATACTTTACTTTGAAACCGGGTCTCAGGAAGTTGCGGAGGGCCTCACTAAGGAGAGAGAGAGAGAGAGAGAGAGAGCAAGCTGAGGCTGGCCGCGAACCCGGATACTCCGGTCTCCACCTCCCAAATTACTGGGATTACAAGCGTGCGCCACCACACCTGGCTGCGATGCATGACTTTTTATCTGCTGATTGATATTTGTAAGAAAAATAATAGATTTTTCTAAATCTCCCCTTTCCATCCTCCTTCAAAAGAATCTCAGATTAAATAATCTGCATTAAATATAAAAGGAATTCTTACAGAAAACTAGCTATTTTTAAAAATGCATATGAGACTTATTGTGCTTTACTTTTATACTTGAAGAATATATTTCAATAATATAAAATAATATTTTCGAATATAGTTGCTCTATACATATCCATTTTTACTCTTATTATGTTGGTTATCTTATAAATGCCCATGATTTGATATTTTATAATATAACATACTTATAAATAATCTATTCTGTTTGATAAATTCATCCTCAAAAATTAATTAAGATGAAGACTAACACAAATTATTTGCAATTTATTGAATAATTATATAAATATTTAAGTAGAAAAAATCTGAGCTATAAAAGACAATTATTATTATTATTATTATTTTGGTGCTGGGGATTAATGTTCTACCTCTAAACTACACCCCCAGTCCTACTTTATTTTTTATTTTAAAACAGGGTTTCATTATGTTGTGGAGGGCATCACAAAGTTGCTGAGTCTGGCCGTGAACCTGCGATCCACCTGTCTCAAACTCCCAAGTACTAGAATTAAAAGAGTGTGCCATGATGCCTGTCTAGAGGCAATTATTTTTAAAATCTTGTTTCTGAAGGAGATTTTAACTTGTTCTTCAAAGTGGATTGAGATCGCATCTACCATAGTAGTCTATTTGCAAAATGTCATTATATAGCTATATGGCCGCATATAGTGGCCAAATGTGGAAAACATTTCCTTTAAACCAATAAAATAATTTAAATATATTATAAGGTCACTATTAAGAAACTCATTTTTTAAAGTAAGTTGATTTTCCTCCTATGTGAATATTTATAGCTATTTTACTTGACCTTAGGGACCTAATGTATCTTTTATGACATAGTTTTTCAGTAAGCCCTGCCTAAATTATACTATCAAGAAATAGCTATGGACATTTACCTATAAAGTAAGGAAAAATAATATCTTTTACCAAATAAATTTGTGTGCCTATACCAGAAAACAAACACAAAGACAACAAAAAAGAGCCAAGTGTCTGGTTCAAATGTAGGTCACATGTAGAAACACTGGAAACAAGTGGACATAGCTGTGTTTTATTTTATTTTATTTTATTTATTTTTTTTTTTGCGGTGCCGGGGATGGAACGCAGGGGCGTTCTACTTCCGCGCTACGCCCCTGGCCCTATTTTTTATACTTTATTTTGAAACCGGGTCTCACAAAGTTGCAGAGGGCCTCACTAAGGAAAGAGCAAGAGAGAGAGAAAGAGAGAGAGAGAGAGAGAGAGACAGAGAGAGACAGGGAGAGAGCTGAGGCTGGCCGCGAACCCGGATCCTCCGGTTTCCACCTCTCAAAGTACTGGGATTACAAGCGTGCGCCACCACGCCCGGCCATAGCTGTGTTTTAACAGGGGCACAACATAGATTGGAGCACAGCCACGAATTATGTGACATCTTCAAATAGAGAACAACTCCACACTGAGTTTCAGGAAAAATCTGATGTGCATTAAAACTGTAAAAAGTACCAAGTGTTTATCTGTGCAATAGAATTGTGATCTAGTCTACATGTACATGAGTGGTTGAGAGGCATTAGAAATTTGTGCAGGGCACTGAAAAATATTTTATTTTGCAAAACTGATTTCTATCATTCAAAGAATGGTCATGTCCTCAATTAATCTAATAACTCTAATATCCCCACAAATCTCAGTAAAAACAAAGAGGGAATTATTAAGTTAGACACTTAATTCCCATATAAGACTAAAGTTATAAATATTGCATATAATGGTGGATAGATATTTTCATTAGAAAAAAATATTAGGAGCTGGGCATGGTGGCGCACACTTGTAATCACAATACTTGGGAGGCTGAGACAGGAGGATCGCAAGTTCACAGCCAGCCTCAGCTACTTAGTGAGGCCCTCTGCAACTTAGTGAGACCCTGTTTCAAATAAAGAACAAAAAATAGGGCTGGGGATATAGCCCAGAGGTAGAAGGCCCGTGGGTTCAATCCCCAGCACTGCAAAAAAAAAAAGAAAAAGAAAAGAAAAATGTAAGCGTAATCATTGGCCTTCCTTATTTCCTTAATTATTATTACTATGCTCAACAATCTCTCCTCATACATAACTACAAATTCACGTGCTCACTACACTGCACATCTATGAAATCTTGAGTGTGTGTGCTGACAAATTATCAAACTTCTAGCAAATACCTTGATGTTAATTCCCAACAATTATTATTGCCCTTTCAGTTTTACATATATATTTGTGTGTGTGTGTGTGTGTGTGTGTGTGTGTGTGTGTGTGTGATACTGGGGATTGAACCTCGGGAATTCTACCTTCAAGCTACACTCCTACCCTATTTCATTTTGAAACAGGGTCTCGTTAAGTGGCTCATGGCCTCACTAAGTTGCTCAGGTTGGCCTTGAACCTTTGATCCTCCTATCTCAGCCTTCCAAGTATTGGGATTGCAGGTATGCGCCACCATGCTTGGCTCAGTCTTAATGTATAGTCTGACTCTTCAATTCTTCTCTATTTCAGAAAAACCGGCAAACTCAAAGTTAATACTAAATCTCACTCATAATCCCTTGGATTCTGGTAACTACTCCAAAAAAATTCAGTTTACTGAATTCAAATTCTTCTGTAAAATCTGAAGTTGAATATATGTAGATGGGAATTCCAAGTATGTGTTTTTCTTATCATAGATGTATAATTATATCATATATTACAGACCTAACTTATTTTTTCCTGATTTATACGCAGTGTACAACCAGATCACCTTTGGTTTGATCCAAAAGGTCATAACTATCATTTTTTCTATACTACCTAACATCTGATACTCCATCTTATGCCACCATGAATGTTTGTATTTTATGTTCCAAAAGTTATTTTTAATATTTCTTACCTTATAGGTGTTATTCATGTAACTTACTATTTATAATCTTCCTGAAAACTAATTTATAAAACTCAATACTTTTGTTTATGTATTATTTTTGCTAAGATTTTCTTTAGTTTTCAAAATATTTATATATAATTACACATTAAATATATCCAAGCCAATAAAAAACATATTATTATGTCAACTTTATAGTTAGCACCAATATTTGTCTGGCAGGATTTTTAAATGCTTTAGCAAAATGCTAATATACAGTGTACCATCCAAACTTTCTGTGTGTGTTCCTGTGTTGCATGTTTCAAAATAAATCAATGACAGGAGTACATTTTGCATGAAATAACTTTTAAAATGATATGCTCCTCAAAAATATGCTGGCAGGAGTTAATCATTTAGCATGATTTTAGAAATGCTGTTCTAAACATGGATAGTCACCATAAAACCCAGAAATTTTCTTCAGTTAATTTTCAGGTCCTTTTTATGAAGGATGCACATGAAAATAAACTAGCCGTCCTTATAGACACATGGATGCTAGTATTGGGGCAGCTGATAGTGGTGAGTGTCTCTGTATATATCAAATCATTTATTTGTCCTGTCTCTTACAGAACCTTTTGGCAAAGATAATAGTTACTGATTAGCACATAAAAGTTTGTTTCAAATTTTTATTTGAAAGACAAAAAGCACCATCTTGCTAAAATTTTGTTTTCTCACAATCGTGCTGTTGGATGCACATGATTATGACTAGGTGCCAGATTGTCTCTTTCTCTCTTTCTGAGTACGTGTGAGATTTACTGACTTGACCAATATGTGCTTGGTGCGATGGGCATTCTGGCCCTCCTGCCATCCCACCATTTTCTCCACGTATTTGCCTAGATAACTCTTTCTTATCTTTATGTTTCAGTTTGCATTCTGCTTTTCCTAAAAGGTCTTTCCTAATCCTTAATCGGAATCTGCCTTATTATCTATTGTTATGGGCTCCCTATGAATTTTAACTACTCTTATCATCTCTTCGGATTTTATTATAAGGATTTGTCTCATTGTCTGGCTTCTTTTATAGGTTGTAAACTGAATATGGAAGGAACTGAGTGCATCTTGGTTTATTGCTCTATTCTAAATTGCTATCGGGTTGCCTTGCTCAGAGTATTCCTTTTGCTGGAGAAAGAGAGAGAGAGAGAGAGTGAGAGAGAGAGAGAGAGAGAGAGAGAGAGAGAGAAAACCAAGAAAAAATATGCACAGTAATTTTGCCACTACCACTGTGCATGCCACATAAGACATCAAATAAAGGTTGAATTAATGGATACATAAAATAGTGGATATAAACTGCCCCATGCCTTGCAAATACATCGTTTGTAGCTCTTACACTACCATATTGCCATAAAAAATAGGTCAATTGTACTCTTGCTTTGACCACATTTTGTGACCAGAGAGTTGGCTTCTCAAATGGGCTGGGCCCAGTGCTGCTGACTTTGAAGACGGTCTTAGAGGCCACTAATGGACAGCCCTAAGAATCTAAAAAAGGCAAGAAAATGATTTCTCCCTGGAGCCTCCAAAAAGCATGCAGCCTTGTAAACACCTTGATTTTTGCCTTTTGAGATTCACTTCAGATTTCTGACCTCCAAGATGAGGACTGGTGGGGTCTAAAGGCACCATGCTTTCAGTCAATTTTTAGAGTAAAAATAGGAAACTCCTAGATTTGAGATATTTAAGTGTCAAATCATGTCTTGTTCTCCATCTCTGTTTATAATATTCCTGAAATTCTCCTTTATCTGTTCTATCTCAGACTCCAGTTTTGGTAGCTTCTTCTTACTTGTGGCCTCCTATGGCTATTGCCACTTTTTAATTTCTGCCTCCAGTCTCCACTATGGGTGTCTCTAATTTCTTAATTAATTAACTAATTTTTGGTACTGAGAATTGAACCCACGAGCATTCTACCTCTGTGCTATCCCCCCTCCCTATTTGATTTTTTTATTATTTTGAAACAGGGCCTCATTAAGTTGCTGAGGCTAGCCTCATACCTGCAATCCTCCTGTCTCAGCCTCCTAAGTACTGGGATTGCAGGTGTGCACCACCACTCCCATCTCTGTCTGGGCATTTCTAATACCAGTGGCCAGGGTTAAGGTTCCCATGAAACATGGTATGTCCACTTTGAATGAAGAACCAATTAAAGCTTATGCCACTGCAGAGGTACTGACTCATACATTATTCTTTATGGCATGACTCTTTGACTTTGTTGGTGATAAGAATATTGTAGCCTTTCTAGCTTTGTATTCTCAGCACCCAGGATATGCCAGAGGCTTATCACATAGCAGATGTTGTATTTGCTAAATCTTTTTTGATTGAAAGAAAAATGCAAACTACACTGAAATACAACTAATGTATATGTAGCACATTTCATAGGGCCCGTGGCTTTTCCTGTAGCCATTGAGATGACTATCTTGAGAAACATTTTTCCAATCAAAAGTATAAATCATACCATTGCTATTTGATCATTGTTACATCAGCTGAATGGTATATGTTGAATATTTAGTATGGTTTGATGGCTATAGATTCTCTATTTTAGTAATGAGGTTGTTATAGTAAAGGAACTCTCATAGGATATGTGTCTCACTTTTTATTGGGCCATTTTGTTTTTTCTTCAGAGTTGTCTATGTGACTTTTTCATGTACCTTGTATTTCTGCCATTTTGTTAGAGTACAACAGATGCCAAAATTATCGACTCAATTAGGTTAAATTAAGAAAATTAAATAAAAAGTGTGTAACATATTTGTAACAAGAATAGAGATGTTATGAAAAACACACTTGACTCTGAACTAGGAAAATTATAGTACATAATGTTTTATGACTTGTTGTGATTTTTACCTTCAATCAAAAGTCCATACTTGGCATCAAAATATAAGAATAGTATCCTCAAGAAGTCTGCGCATAGTTTTGAAATGACTTCATACAGCTTTAGTGGTCAGAACCAAATGGAAAGAAACTTGATATGAGGGCGAACATTTCCACTACAATATAGAAAGTGATTGCTTGTAAAAACATGTCAGAAAGAGATGGAGAGGTCAAAAACCATTTCTATTAAAAGCGATAATATATTAATAATTCTTCAACAAATAATACTCAACTGATAGAAAAAAAGGTTGATGTTACCAAGAGACTGCTAATACTTATTTCTTCTTGTTTATCAATTAAACGTCAGCAGTAAAATAATCCATCAAATGACTCAAGTAATAAACTTACTCATTTGAGAGTAACACAGATTAATGGTGGAAATAAAAGAGCATTGGATTCTCATCCTTTTAAGAAATTTCATAAACTTTTGCAAATAAGTATCACCTGTATAATTATTTTAGATGAAGATTTCCCCCAATTTCTGTATAAAATATATAAGAAGTAGCAACTCAAGAAATTTCAGCCTGAAATAAAAAAAATAATTTAAAAATCAGAGTCTGAGATAGATTCACACACATGTATAGATGCATGTATACATATCCATATACTACACACATGCATATACACATATGTATATCCATATGTACATGAATATGTGTGTGCATATATATATTTATGTGGAAGAAAACCTATATAGGCAGAACCTTAGGACATAAGCCAACTTCACTCCATGGGAGTATTTTCTGAAAAACAAGAGTTGACACTTTCTCCTGTTCCCAGGGTCTGATTTAAGACCCAGAGGCCAAAACTTTCAGTAACAGGAGAACTGGGTCACTGCCCCATCCAGCCAAGGTGTCCCCACATTGGTCTCACAAGGTTGAGATGGCTCTTTGCTCTTGTCAACCAGTGTTTCTGAAATAAAAGTTCTCATCTGAACCACTGAATGCAATAAATTCTGAGTGAAATTATTTCAGTTGTACCAGTGATCGCTAGTAAAAGTCCAGCTATGTAGGAGAGAATTTAACTCCATATATTTGGAGCACGCCTTAGGTCTTTAGGACTCAAGCGTCAGTACCACCCATAGGCTGCTCTTTGAGAGTGTCAGTGATGTATTCCTTCTTCCTGTTCCTCATTTCATACCAACCCACGTTTTACATTTATACAGAGAATGACAAGCTTAGAATACAGAATTCAAGAAGAAAGAAAGGAGATTGATGTCCAGAAAATATAGGTCCTGCATGTTAGCTGCAGTGGGGAATTGATTTAGAAAGGACTTCATTGTCAGTGCATGATGAGATTTGACATTTTTAAGTAACAAATAAAATGCACTAAATAAAAACAACATGTGGAGGAAAGAGGAGGCCCCTTTGCCAAGACAGCTGCAACTTGCGAATGATTGTTTGAAAGCTTTTGCAGTAGCCTAACTGCTATTTATATGTGCAAAGTCTGACTACAATATAAGCAAGGTGATGAGCATACTTTCTGTGTTAGAAAAATAATGTGTCATACAGTGTTTTCTGCTGAGTGAAAAAAAAGTTGTGAGGTGCCTATGAAAAATACTTGAGAACACAGACTAGATGAAATTTTCACTTCTTATTCAACTGTGGTTAAAAAATGTCATGGTTTATTGGTAAAATCTTGTTGAGATTTTTATGGTCAGGATTTTTAACATACTTTTAAATTAAAATGTTTTATAATGTTTAAAAATAAAGTTAATAAGAATACTAGGTGTCGAAACATGGGGAAATCACCAAAATAATTCTTAATGGAAATATTAAGTTCAAAGACTATAACAAACCCAGAAGAATGTATAGGTTAATATAAGTACTATTTTAAAGGCTTATATAATTAGCAATACCTCTGCAATATATATTTTTTTAAAAAAGGAGATAAATAAATTTCATATAAGAACATTAAACTAATATTATTAAAGCTAAAGAGGTGATAAAATTGTAATGTTTTGGTTGTTTTTATGTCAAAGATTGTACTAATACATTTCAAACATAGAAAAAGTGGAAACATTTCTGGGAATATATAAATAACTAACATTCACTTGCTAAGCATAAGTCAGGATATAACAATATTCTTATATGTTATACTATTTTATGTATCTTTATCTCATAATTTAATGGTAGAATGCTTTTTAGATTTTAAACCAATAGATGATCCCTCTGCTCTTTAGGCTCTCTGAAGCACAGAAAGTAATAAAAGTTTTAAATTTATTTTTATATTCCAGTGTTAGCCAGATATTCCAACTTATAAAAGATAGAAGAGAAAAAAATGTACAGACAAATCTCAGTACTGAGTATTGGCAAAGGTATGTGGAAAAATGGGTACTTTGATAAGAGCCTGTTGTAAATAAATTAGGATAAGATTTCTGGAGGGCAAATTGTACATTTCAAAAGAATGTAGCACAGGAATGGGATTAGATAATATTAAAAAGCCAACTATAATGACATTCACCCAATATTATTTATAAGAACAAAACTTCAGAAGCAATAAAAAATGTGCAGTAATGTGACATTTATTAAACGAATTTTTCACCATCCAAATCATTAAAAGTGCACAGCTAATAAATGTTTTGTTTAAGGGACATTTGAAGATAAAATATATATTTATATAAAATATATTTAAAGAAAATCTTCAGCATGTTTCACTAAGTGAAGAAGGAATTTGAATAACTATATGTAAATATCCAAATTTGGTTAAAAAAATGAACATGCATTAATACAAAAAGAATACTAGACATCAAAATGCCAACAGTGACTATATCTCCAAGACCAAATCATAGTGAGTTTTACTCTTTGGCCTTTGTCTTTTTTTTTTCTGTAAAGAGTAGAAAAATACCCACTATAACTTCACAGAAGCATTACAATAATAAAAACAAAAGCAAACTTAGTCCTTAAATATAGCTTCATATATTGAATATTTTGTGATGAAGTTTATTCTTAATTACTTCCTTAGGCATTTTGCCTAAATCCTCATCATTCACAATTGCATTCTGTTCAATATTTCCAAGTAAATAGAGTTTCTTATGCTATGATAAGAAAGTAATTTATGGTTCAAAAAGATTAATTAGCAGAAATTTCCAATTTTTTAAAATCATAAGAATGTCTGGGGTGCTTTCTAATAATTCAGACTATTCCTTTGCCCCAAAACTTCAGATTCGTGTGTTATGTGTCCAGGGCTGGGAAATCTGCCTTTGTAATCAGAGCTCCAGAACCAGCCATATAGTTTTCAGTAGTCTTGAAAAAATATATTTGTAAACAGATATCAGGGATGTCTTCAAATATATAAAAAAGGATTCTAAAGAAGTAATAGCTACACTCAGTTCCTCTGTGGGAGTTACAAAATGGAAACAGGTGTATGTTACAAAAGATTTTAGAGAAGCTGTAATAATGAGTTTCCTGGAAGCAAGGGTTGCTAAATCGTGAGATTAATTTCCTTTGGATTTCTCAGAAATTATATTTTTCCTTTAGTACAGCATAGTTATATATAGCCTTTTTCATGGCAAAGGGTGATGTGAAATTTTCAATTAATATTTTCAATTTATATGTTTTAGAATTTTGGATAATCTGTTTAGCTGCATCAATAATTTAAATGAGTTTTCAATTATCATAATGCATATGCAAATGCATTTTAAATTTCAGGATAAATTTGTCAAGATGTTATGATGTTAACAGACATTAAATTCTAATATATCTATTTGCTATCAAAAACAGGTAAGATTCAGTCTTAGAAATACCTAGTTAATTTGGTAAATATTGCTTTCATAACTATTTCCTAGGCATATAATTTTAGCAGCATATTGAATCAAGAAGTCAGGGATCATGCAAATGTTTAAAACGCAATCACGTTATAGTAGCATCATGTTTAAATAGTGTAGCATCTTTGGGTGTCTGCTAATTTTTATCTCGAATGATAAAGATTCTCTTCATTGTATGAGGTTATGATGCTTTGTAAACTGATGATATAGAAAATAAAAATAATGCCTTCATCAGAGACAGTTTGATGATTTTATATTACACAGGAGGGAAAGAACAGCTTTTGCCCTAATGGAGATGGGTAGCATAATGTATCACCTAGGGTGAACTACTGCTTTTTTATCACGTGAACTTAATGATAAATTTCTTGATGAAGCAAACTGACACAAGAATAATGAATGAATAGAATCCTGTGATTTTCCATTTGTACGATGTTGAAGAGATCAATGTATTTGATTACTGCTTATACATTAATATTATCACTTAACGTCAGGGTCCTTGCTTCATCAATAATGCTGGTCTGACATTCTGTAGAGAGAAAAGCAATTTACTTAGCAGACTAATGCATTTTCCTTAGGTATAAAAGGCAAGCAAATTCTTGGTTGAGATGATATCTGTCACAAAACATGGTATCTCATGCAATTAAAAGATGTTTTTAATAGAAATGTCTTTTAGATAGATGAATTAGATGCTCATTTCTAATTGAATATAGTTTATTTTCACAAAACTTACTCTTAACCCCCAAATGCATTTACCTTAAGAAGTCTAAAATTCTGACCAGCAGATGTTCTAACCAGCAGATGAGCAAAAAATATGTGGTTTAAAAATTATATTATATTTACTTATTATTTTTTAACTTTAAAATTTTTTATGCTTTTCTTGGTACATTTTAGTCTCACATCATAATGTGATTTGTAGTGGTAGTAATATACATGCTGACAGCACTTGGTGGGCTTTCCCCCAGCTCCCTCCCTGTACATATTGAGATTGACATTGCTATTTTCACAGATGTACATAATGTCAATGAAAGTGATTCCTTTATTAATCCTCCCTCGACCCCTCTTCCCCTAGACAAACTCCCTGGCTCCACTGAAGTTTCTCCTCCATGATCTGAAGTCTCCCTGGTATCCTGATTACTTCCGAGTTTCTGCATATGAGAGAAAATATAGGATCCTTCATTTTCTGTGACTGGCTAACTTTACTTGACATAATGTTCTCCAGGTCCATCCAATTTCCTGAAAATGGCATTATTTTGTTCTTCTTGACTGCTGAGTAGAATTCCATTGTGCATATATCCCATAATTTTGTAATCCATTCACCTGTTGATGGACACCTAGGTTGGTTCCATAATTTGGTTATTGTGAAATGTGCTGCTATAAACATAGATATGCATATGTTACTATAATTATCTGATTTCAGTCCCTTTGGAAAGATATCCAGAAGTGGTATAGCTGTATCATAAGGTGGATACATTCCCAATTTTCTGAGGAATCGTAACTCTGATATACATAGCAGTTGCACTAATTTGCAATCCTATCTACAGTGTAAAAGAGTTCCTATTTCCCCACATCCTTACCAGCATTTATTGTTGTTTGACTTCTTGATGATTGCCATTCTGATTGGGGCTAAACAGAATCACAGTGTAATTTTGATTTGTATCTCCCTGATTACTAATGATGTCGAACATTTTTCATGTATTTATTGGCCATTTGTATCTCTTCTTTTTTGAAGTGTCTATTAGTTCATTTTATTTAAAATGCTATGTCCAGGAGCCAGCAAGTGGCGCCACCGAGAGGCCAGTACGGTGGGAAAGAGAGAGGCAGCATGTCCCTGGCACTCCAAGAGTCAGAGCCTGGATGGTGGGAAGACTGCTTCTTGACAAGAAAAGCAGAACAGCCAAAACTCAACAAAATAATGAGAGCCAAAGTGCAGAGGACTATGAGTCGGTGGAAGGAGCGGAGGGAGGTAGGGAGCTCAAAACATCTCACCTAGTAAGTGGAGAGCCGAGACAAAGATGCCATCTTGGCTGTGCCACCCCAGCACTGCGGCCCCCGGAATCCTCCAGCAAAGAAACATCTGATTCTTGTGAAACCAAAGATTATAGTCCACCATTGAAAGCAGTTGACATTGGACCATGATGAAGCCCAAGTTGAACAAAATCCACACATACAATGGTGGCGACGGCAAAGGGTGGGAAGTGAACCTCAGCCCCCACAAAGAAAGTGATGCAGAGAGACATAGATGAGGCATAGGAGCCAGGCATAGGAGCACCCCAAGACCAAGAAAAAAGAGCGGGTGAAACATGGCCCCCCTGGAGTAGCCTAACACTGGCACAGAATACCACAGCACTGAAGACCTGGATGATCACAGCATGGCTCCCTGAAACAGCTCAGCAACAAAAATGCGGGGCCACACCTACACCGCAACTCCCGGAGACCAACAGCAAAGAGACAACAGATCCTCATGAAACCAGTGACTATAGACCACCGTTGAAACCGACCAACTCCGGAACATGATGAACCCCAAATCAATCTGACATGCACCTACAATGATGATGGTTTCAAGGGGTGGGCCGTGAGCCTCTGCCCCTGCATTAAGTGTGATGAGGAGAGACAAAGAGGTGGCCATACACAGGAGCAACACAACTCTGAGAACAGAAGCCAGAAAGCCACGTCCCCCATGAGCAGCCCAACATCATCCTGGAACACCACAGAACTGAGGACATATGTAGATGAGACATGGCCCCTTCCCTAGCAGCCCAGCACAGAGAACACAGGCGGGTCAGCCCATGGCTCGCCCCCAGAGACTCCCCTTCTGCACTGGGGATGCGGGGCAGGCAAACCTTTGGCCCCGCCCCCGGAGACTCCCGGCACTGGGCATGTGGGGCAGGTGGTTGAGCCCTCAGCCCCGCCCCCAGAGACCCCCCGTAATGGGACAAGGGTCAGGTGAGCCCTCGGCCCTGCCCCCAGAGAACCCCTGCCCCCAGCGCAGGGAACGCCGGGTGGGTGAGCCTTTGGCCCCACCCCTGGAGAAACCCTCCCCCCAGCACTGGGGAAGCAGAAAGGGAGAGCCCTCTGCCCCACCCCCAAAGAACCCCTCCCCCTGGCGCTGGGGACTCAGGGAAAGTGAGCCCTTGGCCCCGCCCCCCTGAAGACCCCCCCAGCACTGGAGACACAGGACAGGTGAGCCCTTGGCCACGCCCCTGGAGAACACCAGCTCTGGCGACATGGGGTGGGTGATCCCTTGGCCCCACCCCCAGAGAACCCCTCCCCCATTGCTGTCAATGCGGGGTGGGTGAGCCCTTGGCCCTGCCCCCAGAGAACCCCTTCCTCCCAGTGCGCGGGACGTGGGGCGGGTGAGCCCTTGGTCCTGCTCCCAGAGAAACCCTCCCCCCAGTACTGGGGATGTGGGGTGGGTGAGCCCTTGGCCCAGTCCCCGGAGGGAGGGGGAGGCGGGGGGCATGGGAACTGGGGAGGGCTAATTGACCGATGAGTGCATGTATATGTCAACCACCCTGAAATCCTTCAAGATGTATGCTTGCAATGCACTAATAAAAATTAAAAAAATAAAAAATAAAATGCAATGTCCAGTACATCCTCACTCAACACCCAAAACCATCATGAAATTGCACTTAAGTTCATGAGAATAGGAAAAAAATATTTCCTGTTTTTCTATATTTGCATAGTAGATGCACTCTTAACTATATGTTTGCCTGAGGTCAGAGAGGACTGGGTCTGAAAAGGAGAGAGAACAGATTCTTGTGGATGGATTGATAAGAGAAAGGAATAAACACGGATGAAGGAGGTGCAAGGCTCTTCATGGTCCCTGGGCACCTGGGCTCCTGAGGTCTAAAGCTCCAGGCAACAGGGACTGCCATGAGAGCATGCATCAGCAGAGTCTTCTTAACAGGGTCCTACCTGGGCAGTGGAAGGATCCATTGGTTTCCAGGTTTTACTTAGGGCTCATGATGTCTCTCCTGGCAACAGCAATGTAATTAAATGTTAAATATTAAATATTTAAAACAACCACTCCTATTGTATTATTAAAAACTTGAAAGTAAAAAATACAGGTCATTCATCTGTTGACGGATATCTAGGTTGGCTTCATAATTTGGTTGTTGCAAATTTTGCTGCTATAAACATGGATGTTCATGTATCACTGTAGTATTCTGATTTTAAGTATTTTTAAAAATATACATACCATTCTTAGAAACATGTACCAGGAGGGAGAGGGTGTGGGATGTGTAAGGAAACGCGCCAAGTGACGTGTGCATGTATGTTTGTTTCACTTTGAAACTAATTATGGTGTACAATTACAATGCAAAATAGAAGTATAAAAAGGATAAACTACAGGTCATAAGAAATACAAAGGCAACAACACCATGTGGTTCTGCAACATTATATAGCATCACATTCAGAAAGAGCAGGTGACCACATTTTTTATTATTAATTTAATTATTTATTTTTGTGGTACTGGGGATTGAACCCGGGGGCATTTTACCTCTAGGCTACACCTCCAGACCCTTTATTTTTTGTTTTGTAACAGGGTCTTACTAGGATGCTGAGAGTGTTGATACTTTGCTGAGGCTGTCCTGGAACCTGTTATCCTCCTGCTTCAGTCATCCAAGTACTAGGATTACAGGCCTGTAATACCAAGGTGCTTACCTTTCTTGTGAAATCTAATAAAATTCTAAATATCCCTGCCATACATTATGCATAGTATTTTATATCAGAAATCATAGTAAATTTTGCATTAGTAGAATCATCTAAATCTTTTTGTTTTTTTTTTTTTTTTGCAGTACCGGGGATT
>PVJS01031949.1:0-23085 GCA_004027185.1 Glis glis | reverse complement strand
CCCTCCTCTCCTCCCTTCCCCTCTCCTTCCCTCCTCTCCTCTCTTCTCCTCTTCTCTCCTCTCTCTCTGCCATGTAAGGACCCGTGAGAAAGGTTCCATCTATAAGCCAAGAAGCAGGTCCCACCAAGAAAAAAATCAGCCAGCGCCTTGATGTTGGACTTCCCAGCCTCTAAAACTGTGAGAAATAAATGTTTCTCCTTTAAGCTGCCCAGTCTATGGTATTCCTTATAGCAGCCCAGCTGACTAAGACAGGATGTAAGTGGAGACACATTTACCCTTTCAACCTTAAAAACTCCACCAGCTTAAGCTCAGGACTCTAACTCGTGCTGGGTTTGTCCTCTAGGCCCTCTGGGAGGGAGGTTGGGTCTGTTCCAGCAACTGAAGAGAATAAAGGGACCCCCCACTGCTCTCCCCAAGGGTTCCCCCCCTCCCTAGGTGCCCTTGGCCACTCTGAGGACTCCTGCAGGTCAGCCCCTCCCTGCACGGCCACACACAGAGCAGCCTGCTCTTCTCCACCCTCTGAGCCCAGGATGCTTGGATAGCAGCTGGCCTAGGTGTGGGGATTCTGCCCAGTGTGATAATATGAGGCTTTTAAATGGGTAACCAGCCTTTTCTCCCATGGGCGTGTACACGCAGGGAGTGGGGCAGGTGTCCAGTGGTTCTAGTGGCCATCCCTGGGCCTCAATGCCCAGCCCCCAGCCTCTGCCCTTTGTCCTTGCTGTTGAATCTGACTTCCTGCATTGAACTTCCCCTGGGGCAAACTGTCCCCCAGGGATGGGCAAGTTCCCAGTACAGTCTAGGTGTCAAACTCTCCCAAGATGCTCTGCATGCGAATCCCAGAGGTGCTGTTTCTCAGCGATTTTCCCAGAAGGCTCCTTGCTAAGCAGTCCTGGAAAGTCTCTACATGGGAAGACTCAAGGGTGGCCTCCTGACTGGGAGGAGGCAGGTGGAGGCTGCACGTCAAGTTTGTACTCACAGAACATTTATTTAGATGGCATGTTACAGATCAATAAAAATGCAATGCTCCCTGAAGATGCTTTTGTTCGTACTTTACGAAAGGGTGAGCATCCATTGATCATGATCACATAAAGCAAATTACCAGTGTTTTTTTTCATTTGGAAGAAGGGCCATTGGGAGACAAGAATATCCTGCCAGCCCCGCTGTAGCACACTAAATGATCACAAACAGGCTCACAAGCTTGTCCTATTGGAGCAGCAGAACAGAGGAGCACTGAGATTCTGACACCTAGCAGTGAGGGCTGGAGCTAGGATCTAACCTGAAGGCCCAGAAACCCCAGCTCAGGTTCCTTCCATTAATCATTCCACACTGGATAAAGACCTTCAACTGCAGCAAAGGGATATTTGCAGTTGAAGGAAATTAAAAGTCCCTTAACAGAAGGGTAGACATGGCAAGTAAATAAAGAACTACTTCCCTCAGATCTTTAGAATGGATTCTGAACTTGGACTCCTGGGGTCAGGGTGTCCAGTGCCATTAGTTCCATACGGTTGGATAGAAAAGTCTGTGCCTGTCTAACATCAATGCTCTGAAATTGATCAGCCAGACCTGGCAAGCCACAACACCCTACGCTCACGGCTTCATGCCAATCTGTGCACACTGGAAGATTTTCACACAAGCTCCTGAAGCCATCATCTGCTACCTGATGCACAGATGTGCAAAGCCAAGGCATCTTTCCCAGAAGGAGCTCAGGTACCCAGACACCCGGGGTACCAGAGGTAAAGGTCAGCAATGGGCTCTCCACGATATACCCACCTTTCACATAAGCCAAGCCAAAGTAAGCGGTCTCCCCAAGGTTGGTGAAGGACGTGACGGCATTAAAGACAGCGCCTGCCGTGGACTCAATGTCACATTTCACCTCCAGGCACTGCCCACTCAGCAAGACCACACAGAGGTCCCTGAGAGCCAAATAGGATTTCCCTTTTTTGGTCTGAAAACAACAATAATAATATCAATTGTCAGATAAGTATGGGGCACCGAACCCTTAGCTTGTGCTCATTACTGTGCTAAGTGCTTCACGTTCACCATCTCATTTAATTGTTAAACAATCCCCAGAGTGAATAGGAATATGCTTCCTGTTCAGAAGATGAGAAACCGGAAACTCAGAGATGGATGTGACTCGCCCATGGTGGCATAGTTGGTAAGAGACAGAACCTGACTCAGATCTGAGCTCTCTCCTAGGCTCTGCGGGGGCCGGGAAGGTTGGGAGGCAGGTCTGACCTGTGTCTTTCCCCTGTAGAAATCCTGGCTGCCCCTGGGGCTGCTTGCCCTCAGGACTCAGCAATCAATCACACACTCCTGCAGGTCTCCACCAACCTGATACGGTCCTCCCAGGGAATTCTATACTGCAGAGAGAATTAGGACAGGTGCAGATCCAATGAAGAGAGAGGCTGGAGCAAGGGGATTCTAGAACCCCATCAGCAGAACCACAGACACACACCTATCAGCCTCTTTGGCTTATTCCCAGGTTCATCTCCCACCACAGCCCTGTCTCAACCACCTCCACCTGGGCACAGCCTCCCAGACAGCTCAGGGCTCCGCAGCCCCACGGGCTGCTCAGCCTGACTTTGCACACACTGTGCACGCTGCCCAGAATGTTCTACCCTTTCTACCCATGCTGTAAATTTCTATGGGTTTCCAGGTTGGGCTCAGGACTCCTTGTCCATCCCTGTCCCAACCCAGCCTGGGGCCAGCCCAGACCTCGCCTGGGAAGTCCTTCTTAGAGACAGTAACCTTAGGGACACTGGTGTGTGACTTTAGTGCCACAGGGACCAGGCCTGCAGCCATGCCCTGACCTGTGGGACCCTGCAGGGGGGTCAGCTGCTGTGGGCCTGGAAAGGGTAGCCACTGCATTCCACCCCCCACCCCTGCCTGGAGGCTCTCCCCTAAAGTCCTGAGCCTCTCTCCCTCTCCTCACCTGTCTCTGCCACCTGGTTCCTCCTTGGAGCCAATTCCATATGTAAAAGAGCACAGCTCTCTCCCTCCTCCCACCCTGCCATCTCCCACCCTCTTCCATCCATAGGTCTTTTCCTTTCTTTTCTTTTTTTTTCTTTTTTGCACAAAGCACTTTTTTATGTGTACACAGTTGTCTCTCTCTGCCTCCCCCTGCTAGACTGCAAGCTCCACCTGAAAAGGGCCTTGTTTGCCACAGCACAGGTGGGGCCTACAGTAGAGCCTGCACGCGCTCGCCGCCTCTTCACAGACATTCCAGCTGAATGAGGTGAAGGCTGAATTGAGTCTGAGGGCCCACCGGCCTGAGCTCAGAGCTGCAGGGGACTCCTCTCCAAAGGGAAGAGGAGGTGCGGAAGGACAAGGAGCTCGGTGGACCAGCCACAGCGCTGGTAGGAGTGTGGAGGACGCTGAGCTCCACCAGGGTATCAACGCGCAAGACCCCAGGCTGACCTGGCTGGGAGATTCCCTCCCCACCTCCCCCTGCCCACTCTAACCCAGTAGTTACCACAACTGATCCAGGCAGATGTAAGGTCACTGGGGCCTCTCCAGACAGCAGGACAAACTCCGGCCTGGAAAACTAGGGGAAAGATTGGGTTACTTACAGTGGAGAAGAAAGGGTGGGTTCTAGGCTTGGGGTCTGGGCTTCCCCTGTGGATCCCCTCTCCCTGCTCCCCGCAGCCCTCTGAGCCCCAGAGCTCCAAGGAAGCAGGTTTCAGCAGTGTGGAGCTGTTGTGGCCACATGCAAGCAGAGCCACCTGACACGTGGCTGCAGGGACACTGGCAATGTCCTGGCTCTTAAGTTGGAGACCAGGACACCTGCATCATTGAAGCCTCCTAATTCACACAGCATTCCATAATCTTTTGTGTACATCAAAAGCATAAAATACATATATGTATTATGTACAATAAAAAGATTTTTTTGAAAACTAAACTACCAACCAGGTGTGATGGTACATGCCTGTAATCCCAGTACTTGGGAGGCTGAGACAGGAGAATCGCAGGTTCGAGGCCAGCCTCAGCAACTTAGCAAGACACTGTTTCAAAATAAAAAATAAGCTGAGCATGGTGGCACACGCTCCCAGTACTTGGGAGGCTGAGACCAGAGGATCCGGGTTTGCGGCCAGTCTCAGCTACTTAGTGAGGCCTCTGCAAATTAGTGAGACCCTGTTTCAAAATAAAAAGAACAAAAAATAGGACTGGGGGTGTAGCTCAGAGGCAGAATGCCCCTGGGTTAAATCCCCAGTACTGCAAAAAATAAAAATAAATACAATAAAAAATAAAATAGGGCTGGGGTGTAGCTCAGTGGTAGAATGCCCCTGGGTTCGATACCCAGTACCACACATACACACAAGCAAGCAAACAAACAAACAAAAACTCCCTAAACCACCTCTAGGTTTAGATAAGGGAAATGTTTTCTAGCTCTGGACGTTGAATCACAAAGTGCCAAGGCAACTCTCCTTCTCAGTTTCACAGTGCTTCACGTTTGCATCACACGCTTCACTGAGAAGTGCTTTGGTCCTCATCCTTATTTAGACCCATCGTTCTTGTGGGGGCATAGTCTCAACCCATCTTACAGGTGAGGAAGTTGAGGCTCTAAGAAACTAATTAGGAGTATGGTGGTGTATGGCTGTAATCCCAGTACTTGGGAGGCCGAGACAGGAGGATCGCAGGTTTGAGACCAGCCTCAGCAACTTAGTGAGACTGTCAGCATCTTAGCGAGACCCTGTTTCAAAATAAAAAATAAATAAATAAAATAGGGCTGGGGGTATAGGTCCAAGGTATAACACCCCTGGGTTCAATTCCCAGTACAACACACACACAAAAAAAAAAAAAAAGAAAGAAGAAAGGAAGGAAGGGAGGGAGGGAAGAAGGAGAGGGAAAAAGAAACTAATTGGCTGGTGGAGTCATACAACCAGTCAGAGGCTTCTAAGGGACGCCCAGTACCCAGCAACCTATCTTGAGAGGCCAAAATTCCAGCCAGGGAATGATCTGCCTGAGACCTCGAGAGTCCCTGGTGTACATCCCTTTAGTGACTGATCAGGAAGAAAAGCTGAAAGGTAGCGTCCATGCTCTGCGACTGCCCATGCACTAGTGGCTACAAACCTCCTCGGGATGGGACCTGGCATCTTAGTGGCCTCCAGGAACCCCGCCTGACCACCCCTCCTCTAAGCTCAGGAGGGCCATACAGTGACCTTGGTGGACAGCAGCAGGGGTGGGGCATGTGGGACATCCTGAGGCTATTCACTGTTCCTCGCCAATTTGTTGAGAGGGTTTAAGCAAATCTCCCTGAGACAAACAAATGCCTTCTGACAACACTTGGGTCAGATGTTCCCAAAGGGTCCCCAGATGGTAAGACAGAAGGCTGGAGGGTACGACCTCCTGGCTGAATAGCCTACCTGGATCAGGGCTCTTCACAGCTCTAGGAGGCACCCATATCCTCATGGTCATGGGTGACTGTAAGATAGTTTTTCAGCTAATGGCAGTATCATATTGTGCCTTTATTCCTCTTTATAAAGAAGGTGCTTTATCCTACACTGGAAGTATACCAGGGACTTAAAGGGGCCACCTTTGCTAAAAAGCACTGACTCTTTTCTTAGGCCTGTGGATGCCCAATGGTAGAGCTTCCCCTCTCTGCCTCCATTTTGCATCTGTCTCTTTTATTACCTTAAACTTTGGGTCAGAGCCCTGCATGACTCTGCAAGCAGGGCTCTGACCCAAAGCATATTAATCACATAATCTGCAAGCATATTAATCACATAAGGAGTGTACAATTAAAAACTAGTAACACAAGGCTGATTTGGCCTAAATTAACCTAACCTAGCCCATTCCCCTTCAAGACTAAGCAAGATCAGTAGCATCTTGTTTCAGACCCCTGGACTGGTGTCTAGAAGTCTCCAGTCCTTATCCTACACCTCCCAGGATCAGCAGGAGGCAGCACATGACCCCATGATGAGACTGGTCCCTACGCAGGAGCGATCATCTCGCAAGAACTGAACGGCTCCCTTCTAGGATCCCAGGTCTGATGGATAAACACCGTGGACAGCACGTGGAAATTGCCCCCTCGACCAAGAAGGACTTCCCTGGAGCCACCTTGCAGAACCAGAGCTGAGACATTGACCAGCCAGACCAAAGTTTGACTAAGACTGCTTAGTTATACACACCTCTCGCCCCAATTTTTCTCTAAACCCCAAAGACAGGGCTGAGATGCTGGGTCTCACGTTGCCTTCTCAAGATGGCCAAATTGATCAAAGTTCCTTTCCTGTTTGTCACCATTTCCTTTCCTGTTGGGTTTTTGGGGTGAGTGGCCAGACCTGGTTTGTTGGGACCCCAGAATCGGACTGCTGGCCTAGGACTCTGGTAACAGAAGTGGCTATGGCCGGCTCCAGGGCCATTTCTAGAAGGCTCCTCTGATCAGAGGGTGCACCCTCTGGGCCCACCCCTGATTCCACTTGCCAGCACAGACTTGTTAAGCTAACCCCTCAGCAGAGTCCAGCCTGCCTAGGAGGAGTCCGAGGTCCCAGGCGACACAGGCATGCTATAGGGGCCACCCCACATCGGTCCCTCTGTTAGCCTGGCCTTCAAGGCTGGAGCAAGTTGGTCTGGCTGCTCTCTGGCCTTGACTCCCCACACTCCCCCTAAGCCTGTTACTCTTTGTCAATCAGAAGGGAGACTCTCCTCCCTAGAAGGCATCCCCCTCTTGAGTCCCATATCCATACACCTGCACTGCGTGTGTCCAGGAGACCCCGACAAGTGCATTCTGCCTCATCTAGAAACTACTAGTAACACAGGTTTACTAGCCCCAAACTAGCTAACCTGCCTCCTCCCCTTCAAGACCAAGATTCGCAGCACCTTATTTAGACTCCTGGAGCGATGCTCTATTCTATGCCACACTCTGCTCCCACGCTACACACGGTGCTGCACACTCCCTGAGAGGCAGGCCTGCCCTCTTCAACCGATGTCCTCCACAGCATGCCTTGCAGAGCCTGGCCCAGTGGGGCCACTCGATACGGACCTGTGCCCTAAGTTCCGAATTCCAGGCTTATGTTACTGAAGTCCTATGAATCTCAGCCCAGCGATCCTGGTTCCCGGAGACCCTGCCCATTTGTAGCCTCTGGGTGACAGCGCCCTGCTCCAACCTCCCTGGGGAGTGCCCAGTCCTCTCTTGCTCACCTTTGCCTTCCTTTGAAGGAAACCCCTTTGAGAAGGAGTGGCTGGCCGTGAACTTCCTGCTTCTGCCAAGAGCGCAGAGCCAGAGCTGAGCCGCCGGCCCTCCTGATGGTCGCGAGGCGCAGTCCCTGTAAGAGCGCTGGCCAGGGGTGGAGGAGGGGTGAACGCTCGATGCGGCAAAGCTTCCATCGCATGAAAGCCACCACTGAAAGCCACCACGTGTGGGTGCTCCCAGCGGGAAGCGTGCATGCCGTTTTGTGTCCTCTTCACCCCACACCTGTGGAAGAGTTATCGCTTCCCCTTTTTAGATGGAGAAGCTGAAGCCTGCAGAAGCCACAGTCTGCATCTCCCCCACTCCAGGACCTGACTGTGTGCTCCAGGTGCACGACCACAGGTTTACAGTAACCCCTGAGCAGATAGATCATGGGGTGGCAGAGGGTTCTGACTTTATTCCTTCAAATGTTATATATTGTTCAAAATGTTTTGACAATAAACATATAGCCATGCACCCTGTAACAGCAGTCAATAGCAGACTGTTTCAGTCAATAGCAGACTGCGTGGTCCCATGATATTATTGTGGGCTGAAACTCTCCTGTCACCTAGTGAGGCTGAAGCCACCATAACGTGGCAGCACAGCACGTGCTGTTTGTGGTGGTCCTGGAGTGAGGAAACCTGCAGGCTGCTGGTTGCTTGGAAGCACAGCACACAGTGTGCACAGTGCTGTTATTATAATAGGTAATGATAATAACCGACTAAGGTACTTGCTATCCTAGAATCATTATTTTAGAATATACTCCTACTTATAAAAAAAAACCCCTTACTGTTAAACAGTATGCATGTTATTTCCACAGCAGCCTCATACGTTGTGTTTCCTGTGTCTCTTGATTTCATCGTTTTCTCATGTGCTTAATCTTGTGTAGTTCCCCCTCCATCATGGCCCTTGGAGTATTAGCCATGTATATACCATATGGCCTAGGTGTGCAGTAGACTCTATGGTCTGGGTTTGTGTAAGTACCTTCCACCAAGTTCACACAATGATGATATTGCCTAATGAAGCATTTCTCAGAATGTACCTTAATATTAAATGATAAATGGATGTATGTAAGTTATAGTAGGGGCTGGGAAAAGCTATTTTTATTGAGAAAATAGAGCTTTAAATGGCAGGAAGCATCACTATGAGGTGAGGTGAACTCTGTACCATCCAGTCAAGGCCCGGCCAGGGATAAGACGTAGAACAGTATCAAAGCCTTTGACTGGACCATGGAAAGACAAGACACCATCGCAGTCCTCAGCAAATCAACATGGAAATAAAGAAATCCCCCAAATGTCAAAGTTCCCAAGTTCCAGCTCCAAGGAGACATGGGCCCTGTGGGGTTCTATCCAATTTAAGTATCGATGTTGGGCCGATGGCAAAAGTGACCACATTCTTTGCTCCAATCCCTGCCCTTGGCAATGTGACTTTGCATCCTCCTCCTGTCAAGAGGCGGGGTCCATTTCCCTGCCCCCTTGAATCTGGGCTGGCCTTGAGACTTGATTTGACCCATGGAATGAAGTGGTAGAGGCCAGTTCTAGAAGCCCCATACTTACCCCACCACCACCACAGTTGTGAAAACAATCCCAGCCTGGCCTGTTGGTGGAGACTCGCCAGGATCCCCAGACACGGCCAGACGCCCATGCAGGGGTGAAGCAGCCTAGCTGAGCCGCAGCTGGCCACACCCAGCAGAGTCCAGGAGGCTCCAGCGGAGCCCAGCCCAGCCACCAACCCATGGACTCACCAGCTAAGTGAACAGTGTTACTTTCGGCCACTGCACCTCCTGGTCATTGGTTATGCAGCGTGGTGTGGCAATGACTACCGCCACAACACCTGGGCATGTCGTTGTTTGGTCTCTGAGCCCGAGCGTGGTTCCCAGAGGAGACAGGGAGCCTGACAGCACAGCTGCCACCAGGCACCTTGACTTCACAGCTGCCACCAAAGTGTGGCTTCTCCATTTGCTAATGGAATGGGGCTGGCACTTTCCAAAGAAGCCAGAGGCTTCTCATCAGTAACCAATAAAGAAGCCAGATACGGGCGGCCCCGCCCTGAGTTCATGGCACCCTGTATTCCCTGCGGCTCACCTGTTAAAGAGGCTGCAGCGACTGTGCACTGAGGCATTCCAGCAAGGCTCCAGGGAGCTCTGGGTCTCTGTGCTTCTCTCTGAAACTAATGAAACAGCATGGTAGAGGGCAGGGGTAGAGGCAAAGGACCTGCTTTCTTGAATCAGGCAGGATAAGTGACAATTTATTAGCTGTGTGCCCTAGGTGAAGTTACTGAATCTCTTTGAGTCTGTATTCTCATAACAGAACTGGAAATGACAAGTCAGGCACAGTAATCCCAGTATTTGGAAGGCTGAGACAGGAGGATCGTAGGTTCAAGGCCAGCCTCAGAAACTTAGTAAGACCCTACCTGAAAATTAAAAATAAAGGACTGGGGATATAGCTCACAGGTAGAAATGCCCTTGGTTTCAGTCCCTAGTAAAACACACACACACACACATACACAACTGGAAATGACAGTCATGGGGGCGGGGTGCAGGGAGGGGAGTGTTTCAGGGGAATTTAAAACCTACTGGCAAAGAACAAATGAGGACCTTGTTTTAGGGATGATAAATGATAGCCTTAGCTAAAAATAAATGAATTAACAGGACATGGTGGTGTACACCTGTAGTTCCAGTACTTGGGAGGCTGAGACAGGAAGATCTCAGGTTTGAGGCCAGCCTCAGCAACTTAGTGAGATCCTGTTTCAAAATAAAAAGGGCTGGGGGTGTAGCTCAGAGGCAGAATACCCCTGAGCTCAATCCCCAGTACCAGAAAAAAAAAAGCATAAATCAAGCAGGGGAGCTCAAATTCAGTTGAAAAGAGCAGTAGGCAATTTGAAGGTTATTTTAAAAGCCACCCTTGTAACATAGCCAGAACAATATCTAAAAGTCATTTACAAGTTACTTTTCCTTTCATTCCAGTTAGAAAGTAATTTGTCTTTTAAGTTTTTCTTTTTGGTCACTTGTTTTAATATGTTCTCATCAACTTGGACAGTTAGAATACAATTTAAAAAAAGAGTTAAGGTTGGATATAAATAACTGTTAAAACTTTCCAGTGGACATAGATGGGAACTCAGCTCCTTCTCTCTCGGGGCTTCCTGGAAGAGGGGCGCTTACACGGGCCTCCTCTGTCATGATGACAGGGATACCTGGCCCGCATGGGGCAGGGAACGATAGCATGGGCACCACCGGCCACTCAGGATGCTCAGGGCACCATACCCACCTCTTCGAGGCTGCCAACAGTCCAGGGCATGCGCCACGGGGCTCTCGCTGCTTGCCGGGTGCAGCCTCCTCCTGAGCAGGTAGCTCCTGCTCTGCTGCACGCAGGTGCTTTCCTCCACAACCTTTCTCTCCACCTGAGGGTCAAGGGCATCAAACATCCACAGCCCAAGGTCAGGAGGAGGCGTTTGTACAGACACATGCAAACTACCTGCTCAGACTAAGTTGGTGTGGAAGTGTCTGTCCTGCACAGCAAGAGCCTAGTGCTGCCCTCTCCAGCAGCCAGAACACACTCTTCACCCACCACCCACATGCACGCTAGAGGTAGTCCATGCCCGCCATTCCTGCACATTCACGCACATTTATGTCTTTCTCCTGCATTCCCCCCACTGGCTAGGGTTTCCCCAAAGCTCCTCTATGCCTTCAAGACCTGGAGTCTTTCCACTTCTGTCCCTATTACACCACATTACCTTCTGTGTGTTCACCTGCCTATCTCCCCCCACATCACTGTTTCTTTATGCACCATTGAAGCTCACCTGCTGCACGGCCCCAATTAGTGTTGAACAAGAAACTGAAGTCTACTTTGTGGATCCCTGGAGGAAATGCTGTAGGTCAACATGGTTTCTAGCCAAGGTCGGTGGCACACTTCAGACGGTAGAGTCTAATGTCTTTCAAAGAGATATACCCCTCTTCCCCCACCAAATCCTCTGCCCCTATTAATAGGAGCCACGTGTGCACATGGCAAGAGAGAAGGGGGCATCTGAGCATCCAAGAAGGATGCTCAGACAGGCAGGGCATCTTCTGGTTGACTGTTGTCAGTGTGGCAGCCCACTGTCCCTTCATCTCCATCCATGGGGCCCCTGCATTAACTTTGGTCTGGGCTCGCCAACATGCCCTGGACAGGTGCAGCTGCCCTGCTTTGCCTCCCTCCAGTTCATCTCAAATGAAAACCCCCTTACAACAAAAGCCAGGCACTGTGGTGCACGCCTCTAATCTCAGCTTGGGAGGCTGAGTTGAGAGGATGGAGAGTTCCAGGCCAGTCTGGGCAACACAGTGAGACCTCAGCAGAGAGAGAGAGAGAGAGAGAACGCGGCTGCACTTTGCACCCAGGCAGGTCACTTTCCCCAGCCCTGCTCGAGCATCACAGTGGACCAACAGCGGGGTGCCGTTCCTGCCCTGGAACTCCCTCGCAGAAGAATCCCAGTCTCTGGGTTAGCTTGGAGGGAACTGGACCTAAGTCAGATGCCTCCATGTGCCAGACCCCTGGTTGGGCACTGGGGATGCCCAGGGCAGCAAGCAGCACGGTGGGACAAGGAATTCAATTTTATTATATTTTTATTTATTTATTTATTTTTACAGTGCTGGGTATCAAACCCAGGGCCTTGCACATGTTAGACAAGCACTCCACCACTAGGCCATGCCCCTGTCCCTGACTCATTTTATTCTGTCACATTTTAACACAGGGCTGGTGGCTGCCGGGTTGAGGAGCTCAGTCCTGTACTGACCTCAGAGATGGTGCCCAGAACCACGCCCACCAGCCGAATGACGTGGAGACTGGCAGGGGCTGGGTACGCTGCCACTTCTTCCTGATGGACCCGACAAGCTTCCAGAACCGACTGTAGCGCCGGCCGCCTGCCAGGCAGGTCTTCACACATGGTCAGCAGGATGGTGTGCAAGGGCTCACGGAGCTGCAGGGGCTGCAGGGCACACGGGCTGGTGAGAAGTGTGGTTGCTGTCCAGCTCACACTGTGTCAGGTGCACCCCGGAGACCAACGGAAAGTGGGCTCCCAGTATCACTAGAATAGACACCACTCCTTCTGAAGAGCTCGGGACAGAAACAGGATTTATCACGGAGAGCCGGGCGCAGGGGTGCATGCCTGTAATCCCAATTGTTGGGAGGCCAAGACAGGAGGATTGCAGGTTCAAGGAGGCCAGCTTCAGCAACTTAACAACACCTTCAGCTACTTTGCAAGACTTTGTTTCAAAATAAAAAATAAAATAGGGCTGGGAGTGTAGCTTGGAGGTAGAATATCCCTGAGTTCAATCCCCAGTACCAGACCAAAAGAAAAAAAATTGAAAAAGGTTTATCGCAGAGGCCACACTATGCAGAGCAATTCTCTCTGCCCCTGGTGTGCAGAGTCTGATCATGTGCTTGGAATGCTGGCGGAACACAGGCTGGACAGGATGGATTCCCACCTGAGCCCAGCGCCCTGCTCAGAGCAGGGATCAGCCTCTTCTCACTCGCCTGGGCGGCCTGACATTTAATCCAATTATGTAGGCGTGTCTCGTGGGTCTTTACCCTAGAACACACGCTCCAGGAATAGACAGACTATGGCCTTTCCACTTTGTGAGTTATTTTGGGGGGAATGGGGTACTGGGGATTGAACCCAGGATCATTCTACCTCTGAGCTACATCTCCAGCCCTTTTTACTTTGTATTTTGAAACAGGGTCTTGTTAAGTTGCTAAGGCTGGCCTCAAACATGCACTCGTCCTGTCTCAGCCTCCCAAGTACTGGGATCACAGGCCTGCGCCACCGCACCCGGCTGCCCTTTTCACTTTGGAGTCAGTAGCAGCTCAAGGGCTCAGTCATTGTTGGTTGAACTTTATGTCACATGCACACATCAAGCAAAAGGAAAAAAAAAGGTCTCCTATAATCACTCCCTTCATGCATTTAAATGACCACCACTTATATGGGGAAGGTCTCAAATTCAGATTCAAAATGTGACTGTTAGGGGCTGGGGGTATAGCTCGGTGGTTGAGCACTTGCCTCGCATGCATATAGCCCTCGGTTCAATTCCCAGCATACCAAATGATAATAATAATAACGGGACAGTTTCTCCCACTCATACTGAAAGTCATTTTGCAGAAAGCCTGTACGGCCATGTCTTGCAGGAGATATTGGCTGAGGCGCCATCTTCACGGGCAGCCAGGCTACCAAGTCCTGCGTTCACATGGCCGACTGGAGTCCGCAGTGTGCCTAGGACTGCACTGCTACTGAGATGACCCCTGTCTTCAAGATCCCAGACTGATGAGAATGACATCAATTAAGAGAACAAGGACAGTAAGGGGGACAGGGGCCCAGCCTGCCCCAGCTGACTTCAAAGAGCACACATGGCTCACTGGGAGGAGAGTGTGGCAGGAGCTGTGGGCAGAGGGCACCATGGCGGCAAAGGCAGAGGGGAGGTGTGCTGACCCATGTCTGAAAGAAAAGGGACTACAGGCAGAGGACAGCGTGTGGCCCTTGACCCAAGTTACAAAGAATTTCAACACGACAATAGCACAGCATTAAACCAAGCAGGACACAGTCATGGAGCCAGTCCTGAGGATGGAAGGAGGGAATGAGGGAGGGAGGGAAGGAAGGAGGGAGGGAGGGAGGGAATGAGAGAGGGAGGGAGGAAGGGAGGGAGGGAGGGAGGGATTATGGTTTGAAAGTAAAATGTCCTTGGGACCTCATGCTCTGGAGGCAACCATGCTGGGAGTGGGTCCCTGGGAGTGTGGCCTTGGGGACTATATATGTGCCTCTCACCCGCTCGCCCCCTCTTCTTGCTCTCTGCTTCCTGCCATCATGCCCTGAGGACCTATAGCCCCGCTCCTGCTTGGCAGCTGATGTAAGTGGACTGTATATATCCAGAACCCTAAGCAAATAAATCTTCCTTCCTCTAAGTTGTGGTTGTCAGATGTTTAGATCACACAGTGAGAATGCTGACTGAAACAGAAGGGAAGAAAAAATAAAGGAAGGAGGGAGGGAAGGAAGGGAGAGAGGGAGGAAAGGAAGGGAAGGAGGAAGGAAGGAAATCTGACCTCACTTGCCAGCCAGAACTCCTGTCTGCCTGTCTGCCTGGCATACAGTGTTAAGTAGGATCCGAGGTCGTTTCTGGACTAGGAGGGAGGAGTGTGTAATCCAGGCAATGCCTGCCAAGGGCGAGGGAGGAAAGAGCGGTGGCACCCGTGCTCAAAAGATGTGGTCCCTGCCCGGGGGAAACCACCAAGTTCATCCAAAGACACAACCTGGCCAGACTGGAAGTATTCTTGTTTACAGACCTGGTTTGGTGGGACATGGAACTCTGCTGACCAGTAGAGAGTCATTCCTAAAGAATAGACATGCATCTGCCCGAAAGAGAAGCACATGGTCACATTTCAGTCATCTGTCATTCCATGGTCCTGCAAGCAAAACACACTTCAGTCTCCGCATGTGCAGACTCAGTCGTCCGCAGCCCAGAACCATCCGCTAACCTTTCCCACTCCCTATGCTACAGGCTGGAAAGTCAGAAATTTGCTTTCTAGCAGTAATTATGGCACCCAGTTTCGGCAAAAGATGTGGGGGACGTCTGTTAAGGGGCTTCTGAAATTTTTATTTTGTATTATTTTATTTTATTTTTGCTTTACTGACAAAAGGAACACACATGACTGGTCCCATCGTTTCCATCTTGTTTCTGCCTTGAACCCTGATGTGATACATGGAGTCATAGCAACCATCTTGTAACCATGAAGAAACAAACCTAAGGACAATGAGCCAGCAGATAAGGATGGTGGAATGGAAATATAGAGCCTTGATCCTTGATGTCATTACTGAGCTACTGACCAGTCCCCAGCCTTCTGGTTAGGTAACTAATAACTATCTGCGGCACTGGCCATTGTGTTTCAGGCTTTCTGTTTCTTGTAGCCAAGGCCAAGGCACATGACATATTACAGGTCAGCTCGATTTAGAAAGGTCCATGCCAAGCCGGGCGTGGTGGCGCACGCCTGTAATACCAGTACTTGGGAGGTGGAGACCGGAGGATCCGGGTTCGAGGCCAGCCTCAGCTACTTAGTGAGGCCCAGTTTCAAAATAAAGAATAAAAAATAGGGCCGGGGGTGTAGCTCAGAGGTAGAACGTCCCTGGGTTCAATCCCCGGTACCACAAAAAAAAAAAAAAAGAAAGGTCCATGACATGTTGTGGGTTAAAAAGCACCAGATCTTGTCAGGAGGCGAGATGATGTGATGGGAAGAGCGCCGACTTTCTGAGCCTCAACTTTCTCATCTCTAAAGTGAGGCTTCTGCCTGAATACTCATACAGATCAAGTAAAAAATACTTGGAGATGATAATAATAATTATGTTGTTGTTTTTATTGGATATAGAGCACTCACAATATACCAAGCCCTGTTCTAACTCTTTTATTTATATAAATGTATTTAATCCTCACAACAGTGCTCCAAGGTAGGTGTTGTCCCTGCTTTACAGAAAAGGAAACTAGAGCAAAGACAAGCTATGGAATTTTCCCAAATGTGACCCAAACCTGGCCTTGGACTCAGAATTTCTGCCCTGCACCGCATGCCTGTGGCCAGTGGACCACACGAGTCCTGAGTGAATGTCATTTTATGATCATTGTGGGGCTTCTACTATAACCAACAAGCCCCATTGCCTTAAGATCCCTCTTCTCAGGAAAAGACTTAGGGGGGGCTTTGAAAGAGGGAATTTGAAGTAATAAAGCATGGTTTGTAAGAACACACTGTTAGTAGAGAAACCACTAGGTCTAACACAATCGGCTTTGGTTTTCTGCATTGCAAGGTCAAGATGTATGTTCAACCTCACCTGCACCAATTAGCTCTTGTCTTTGTCTGAAATGGCACCCCTAACTAACCCAGCCCCCACCCCTGCGATGAATGTGCTGAGACACAGTGCAGGAAAGTTCACAGGCTGCACCCCCATTTCCAGGAAAACATCTGAGCAGCCTCTTGAATGCTGCTGAGTGCGCTGTCCACACCCTGGAGCCTTCTTGAATTTCAAGAGCTCTGTCTTAATGTCCCAGGGCAAAGCCCAAGCCACAGTGTCCTCAGGGTCCACTGCACATGTTAAACCCAGCCCATGGGGGAGATGCTGACTGCAAACAGGTGGTGAGAAGGATTTTGAATGCCACTTCTGGCTCAGAGGGAAAGAACAGCCAATCGGTTGGTGATGTCTGCTATATGAGCATGGGGTGGATTTTGAAGGCCACTCCTGGCTCAGCAGGAAAGAACAGCTGATCGATCGATTGATTGATTGATTGATTGATTGGTGATGTCTTCCATGAGCATGGGATGGGGTAAAGGCTGCACAGGTGATTTGTACTTAGAGACCTGCCCACATCTTCTACCTCCACCTGGGATAAGACTCCAGGACATGGGAGAAATTTCTCAGAGTACTGCTTAGAGCAGCATATTAGACAAAGAGAGGAGTCAGGGACCATCTTCCTGAGCTCAGAACAGGGCTCAGGGCAGGGGGAGGATTCTGAGCACAGCCCCTCCTGGAACCACTCTGCTGCGTGCCCAGCCACCCCCACAGACCATGAGGTTGGATGTAGAAAGCTGTGTGATGAGTGGAGGTCACCAGAACTGAGTGTCAGGGATATTGTAGGAGATGGAGCAACCAGGAAAACCTGCCTCCTACCTAATCAACAGGGCTCGCAGTCAGGCATGGTGGTGCACACCTATAATCCCAGTACTTGGGAAGCTGAGACAGGAGGATCACAGGTTCAAGGCCAGCCTCAGCTACTTAGCAAGACCCCCAGCAACTTAGTGAGAACTTGCTTCAAAATAAAAAGGGCTGGGGGTATAGCTCAGAGGTAGAATGCCCCCTGGTTCAATCCCCAGTATCAAACAAACAAACAGAAACAGAGTTTGAGTCGGCTGTCTTTGGGCCCCTTAAGAAACACTCCATCAGCCATGCTTCATACACCTGGAGAACTCTGAATGAAAGTGCTGGCTCATTCGGAACTGAGTCCCTCCCCACACTGGCCCCCACCCAGCTCAAACTGGCTCTTCCCTTCCTGCCCAGCCTGTCTCAGCAGCACATCCACCCAGTTCTGAGCTCGCCTATTCCTTTACCCTTGGAATTCCTGGAGCCCACAACCTTCTCAGCAAGTATGCCAAAAAGGAACATGTTTCCTCTGACTCAAGGATGCTCTGAAAAGATGCACGACTACACTTTCCCAAGGTGCTCAATGGAGGTCAAACTGCAGTTGGGACGGTGGAGCCTGTCCTTCACCAGCGAGTGCTGGGAGGGACAGATGGAGGGGTAACTACCCAAGAACACTCAAGGTCTGTCTTAGCGCAGGTCCTTGAGAAAGCAGAGCCTGAGGCAAGGATTACTGCTGCCACTTCACTGGGAAGCTGTAAGCCCAGGGTTATGAGAGTGTGCAGAAAGGGGAAGGGAAGCATGGACAGATGTGACATCAGGTCACCATGCTGGCCACAGAGCACAGCAGGAAGTGCAGCAGATGTGGCTCCTAGATCGAAGGACTTCTCTGAAAGGCACACACAGCTTGAGCATCTCAAAGCCACCCACCAGGGGAGAGAAGAGGAGGGATTTGTCTTCTCAGTTCCCTCCAACTCTACTCAGCCAGTGGTTAAGTTCCATCCCGTAGGAAGCCAGCTCCACGTGTTTTCAGATCGCATCGGCATTCCTCCAGCTGGGGCCCAGAAGGCAGGTCCCAGGGATGAGCAAGTGGCCTTTCCCCTGAGTCCAGAGCATAGGAGGTAACTTGGAGAACCGACTGAGAGGCACCCGAGTCTGTGTCACCCCTAGGTCCTGGCAGTTTAGGGGAGGGTGTGTGGGCCAGAAGTGCAGTGACAACTGCTGATGGGTGACGGAACCAGGGCCAATGCCACGGGGACTCTCATGTTTTTACTGCCGTGATGTGACCTGCAGACACATAGACCCTGACAAACCAGACCTGGAAGCCACTGGGGCCCCATCCTCTTCACTGAGCCCAAGGGAGAAGCAGCGCCAGTTCCAGGAGGGCTCCTGAGAGGAGCAGTTGTTCCGGATCTTCACTGTTCCCATGAAAGAACAAGGAAGAAGGAAAGGCGCTCACAGATCAGACAGCCACCATGTCCTGCCCAGTGCTGTGCGCCTGCCTTTGCCTTTCTCACTTGGAATTTCTTCTTTTTAAAATGGAAAAGGCTGTCTACTAGAATATTTTGCTGTTCAGAAGGAAAATATGTCTATTGTAGGAAGACCAAAAGTCTCCACTGATACCTCCATCCAGAAATAATCTCTGCAGACACCGCAGTGTGTGGGTTTCAGAACTTCCTCTCTCTCTCTCCCCAAACTTGAATCACATTGTGCATGTGTATGTTGATACACATATTGAGTTTCTTTTCAAAGCATTAAATAAGATTCTACTGCACTCTAATTTTTAATTTTTATTTATTTTTATTTTTTGGCACTGACGATTGAACCCAGGGGCATTCTACCTCTGAGCTACCTACCTATCCCCTTTTTATTTTTTATTTTGAAACAGTCCCTCACTAAGTTGCTGAGTGAGAGCCTTGCTAAGTTTCTAAGGCTGGCCTCAAACCTGTGATCCTCCTGTCTCAGCCTCCCAAGTACTGGGATTACAGGTGTGTACCATCACACCTAGCTTCGAACACTTCCTTTTAATGTTGAGAATAGCTGGATCGACTAAGTCACATTAACCCCACTTTACAGATGTAAAAACTGAGGCTCAGCAAAGTTAACTCACCCTTGTCCAAGAGCTGGGAAGAAAGCCTTAGAAGAAAATTCTTTAAACCCACTCTGCCTTGGAGTTGAGAACCAGGCTCTTGGGGTGGGGCGGGGAGCTGGGATGCTGCCTGGTACAGGACTTTCCCGGGGGACAGGAGGCAGGACCTGCAGTGCTGCCACTCATCTTACCTGTGATGCATCCAGCTGTTCATCCTCACTTTTTCCCTGTAGCAGTTCAGGGGCCTTGAAAGGAGCAGCTTCTATGTGAGAAACATGATCTTGGAAAGAAAGGCTTCCGGTCGCAGAAATCAGGGCTGACCAGGGGCAGACAATGTAATCCGAGGAATCTGAAGTCAAGGCAGTGGTAGGGGTGGAGAGCCAGGCCCAGCCGTGAGACTGTGTCTGGCAGGTTCCTGGAAGTACCTGCTGCTGGGATTGACCCTGAGCAAGACCCGGGGAGACATGGAGCAGAGTGAATTCAACCTGATGCACGGGACATGGATTACAAGAGGCGGCTATAGCCGTGGCCAGGAATTTGGCACCTGCAATCAAATTCATCTGTGGCCTCAGAGACTCAGGTAAAACTCATGAGAGGTCAAGGCTACCTGGAAATTGGCATGAGCCAGACCAGGACCCCAGCAGCTGGTCTTCTGGGGGCGCTGTAGCTGGCCATCAGAACCTCCAGGGCAGAGAAGAAGAAGTGAGGCCCAGGGAGGAGATGACGCTGAAGACTCAGTGCACAGCCTCCCTCCATCAGCCCAGGTTGGGACAGTCACCCCGATGGAGCATGTGCAATGATGTGCTGGAAGCCTCCACTGCAGGCACAGCAGCTGCCAAGCACGGGGGACTTCTGAGGTGACACCCCAGCGTGGGTGCCCCATGTTTGTTTCAGTTACCAACTTAATGCCTCACAACTCCAAATCCTTCCATACCTTCACTGACACATCCCTCCTATAGAGAGTGCCATGAGCAACCTTCCCAGTAGAGGGCGCTGGACAGTCATGGTGGGCGGCAAGGGCTCTCTTGCCGTTTCCAGGGGAGCCAGAAGCGTGGAGCACCAGGTGGTAGTGCCCCACCCTGAACTCAGGCCCAGGACACAAGTCTCTTGGCCACCTCAAGGCCTGGACATGTTATTGCCTTCTCACAACCCTGTCTATGAGATACTGCAAGCTCAGCCCTCCTGCCCACACCATCTTCCTGCTCACCTGAGCTTGCCTACACCCCAAAGGGTCACCCCACTCCTTCTGCACGCCCACCACCTGGCCACCCATGGCAATGGCTCAGATTCCCCCTGGCCATGACTACAGGCCACCCTGGCCAGGCAAGCCAGTGAACTTCACCATCACCATGATCTACAAGCACAGGTCTCCACCAGGTCTGAACCCCAGCCTGCGGAAGGGGCTTCCCTTCAGAGTCTGTTCCTCACTGGGTACCTGATCTCAGCCCTAGGGCACTGTGGAAACTTTCTTCGGTCTTTCAGTTAGTTGTACATCACAGTTCAATTGTTTGGTATTGGAATTGAACCCAGGGGCCTTCTACCTCTGAGCTACACCCCCAGCCCTTTTTTATTTTTTTGAAACAGGGTCTCACTAAGTTGCTGAGGCTGGCCTCAGACCTGCAATTCTCCTGTCTCAACCTCCCAAGTACTGGGATTACAGGTGTGCACCACCAGACCTGGCTCTTAATAATTATAATTCTTATTTTTTTCAGTACTGGGGATCAAACCCAGGGCTTTTTGCATGCTAATCAAGTGCTCTACCACTGAGCTACACCTCATCCCTAATAATTCTTTATCATAGGCCCCCTGTTCAGACCACGGTGTGGGTTTTGTCTCATGATAGGGCACAGACGTGTGCAGCACCTAGCAGACAGAGTGTGGGGCTGTCCTGAGTGTCCCCTGCCTGCCATCTCCGATGCTGCCCAGATGGCCTAGGTGTTGGGAAAGGCACATATTGCTACAGCCGGCATCTCCCTAAGCGCCATGTGATACCAAGGCCTAAGCAAGGCCTTTTGACTCTGCCACACGGCCTGGGTCCAGGTGGCAGGCCAGCCTCCTGACGCAGCTGCACAGTGGGCACCATTGGCCCGCTCACTCCAACACCCAGGACTAGTCAGGGATCAAGAAGCAGCATCCAGACGTGAATTGGTTTGGGAAGCTTCACATTCGACTTCCCGAGACTCGATGCCCCAACACTCTCCCTTACCATTGTGGAGGTCTTCCAGGAGCCGCTCAGCAGCCAGTGACAAGAGGGACCAGATTTCCTCCTCGGACAGAGCTTCGCCCCTGGCCTGCAGGGCACTGGCCAGCGTCACAGTGGCCGGGCTCATGCCTGCAAAGACACAGGTGTGGCAGAGCCCCCGTAATACCCGGGAGCACTCGCCCCTCCAGCCACTGCAGTGCACGGGCGCCACATTTCTGTCACCTGCCTTCCCAGGGCAGGCGTGGGGCCGGGCACAAGAAGGCATGAAGAGAATGTTCACTGGGGGCTGAGCAGCTGGCTGGTTCTCAATGAACCAGTGAACAGATTAATCAACTTCCAAATGAAAGGTTAAGTAAATAAGTAAATGAACGAACAAGCGGCCTGCAACCAGGCACTCCGCTGGCGAGCTCCCTGTGCCGGGACTGTCCCTTGCCTGCTCTTCTCCTCTGTCTGGGAAAGTGGCTTAATGACCATTGTGCCTCCAACATAAGATCCACGCCTTTCATCTCTGGCCGCCACGTGCAGGGCTGGCTTTGGTCCTGGCACCAGCCCTTTCGCCAGCACCTGCCTGGTGCAATGGAGATTCCAGAAGGAAGGACAAGCCATGCTGCGGAAAGGACAGGCATACAGGGCAACGCAGGAGGCAGGCGGGAGGGCTGCTCTCTCCCCTCTCTTCTGAGCAGTGCCTTTAAACCAAAGCTGACATTTCAATGTCTATCCCCCCCACACACACACACAACAAAGCTGCTCCCTCTAATCTCTGGAGCCCCAGGAGCTAGTGGCAGCAGGAAGGGGCCCGGCTGGCTTTTCCTAATCCATTTGCGTCACCCAGCTTTTCCTCGGCCTGAGCTCAGGGAGGGTGGATGTGCTGTGCTGTGCTGGGGTGGGGTGGGGAGCTGTCCAAGCTGTCCATTTATGAGCGCCCTCGGAGAAAGAGCCCTGCTCCTCCATCTCTACCTGGGGGTGGGAAGGGAGCTGCCCCTCCCTCAGGAAGCCTGACCTGAGAGCTCTTATTTATCAGAAAGGGTCTGCGGGACCCAGACATGGTGGCACATGCTGGTAATCCCAGGACTTGGGAGGCTAAGACAGATGATCACAGGTTCAAGGCCAGCCTCAGCAACTTAGCGAGGCCCTACACAACTTAGCAGAACCCTGTTTCAAAATAAAAAATATAAAGCCCAAAATATAAAGTCCCCATGCAGTATGGTACAGGTGCTGATTTCGCTCTCTTTTTCCCCTGACTTTCTAGATTTTTCTGGAGCTAGGCAATACAATAGAGTTTGTGTAGGTAACTAGGTAGCATAAGCCATGGGAGTCAGCTTTCCTGCTAGTCCTGTTTGAATTAGCCACAAACTAGTAACCAGTGGGGTTTAATGAAGGCTTTGTTGTTAGTTTCTGAGATGGAGAGTAACAGTGGAGATGAAGTTTAAGGTATTAATCCTTCAGTAAATCATTACTTAGATGCCATTGGTGGGCACTATTCCAATGAGAACACTTTCTTATTTAATAAGGCTTTCTGAGATGATAGTGAGGATTACTAGATCATACGCTGTATGTATTTATTACTAGTCTTTTCGTCTAGGAAAGGGGACGCTTTGGTAATTAAGACCAGAAACCCATTAAATGGGAAAATCGCAGATGGGTCCCTTCCAGAAGGCCATCCACCAGCCCGCTGACAGCAGCAGGAAGGCCCTTCCGCTTTCTCTAGGCCAGAGTCATCCTTGGTTTACCATTCAGCGGAATTCCTCTTCGGCCACTAGAATGAGCAGGATATAGACAACGATGGCTGCTTATGTTCTCTTTTTGTTTTTGTGTTTTGAACTTTGCAATTGGTTTAATAATAAAGTTCTGTGACTGAAAAATAAATACATAAAAAATAAAAATAAGAAGAGATGGGGGTATAGCTTGGAGGTAGAGCACCCCCGATTTCAAACCCCAGTACAAGGAAAGAAGGAAGGAAGGAAGGAAGGAAGGAAGGAAGGAAGGAAGGAA
>PVJS01031948.1:0-23077 GCA_004027185.1 Glis glis | reverse complement strand
GGCATTCTACCTCCGCGCTACACCCCAGGCCCTATTTTTTATACTTTATTTTGAAACCGGGTCTCATGAAGTTGCGGAGGGCCTAAGTAGAGAGAGAGAGAGAGAGGGAGAGACAGAGAGAGAGAGGTGAGGCTGGCCGCGAACCCGGATCCTCCGGTCTCTGCCTCCCAAAGTACTGGGATTACAAGCGTGCGCCACCACGCCTGGCTCAAAATATTATTGCTTTTATACAACTTAATCCTACTTAAGTAAACTTTTGTTTTGGACCCAGATCTATTTTTAAAGCAATCAGAATGATAAAGAACATGAAGAAATAAATTTTTAAAAAAACTATATCGGGCAATGCAAACTCCTTCAGGAAATGACAAAAGTTAAAATATGGGAAATTGAACTGAATAGATACTCCTCAAAAAAAGAAAAACAAATGGCCAGCAAATATATGAAAAAATATTTAACCTCACTGGCAATTAGGGAAATGTAAATCAAAACTACACTGAGATTTCATCTAACACCAGTTAGAATGGCAATCATCAATATAAACAACAATAAATGCGGGCAAGAATGTAGAGAAATGGGAAGTCATATACACTGTTGATGGGATTGTAAATTAGTATAACCATAGTTAGTATGGATGTTCCTCAAAACACAAGGCATGGAGCTGGGTGTGATGATGCACGCTTGTGCTCCTGGTACCTAGGAGGCTGAGACAAGGAGGATCACAGGTTCGCAGACAGCTTCAGCAATTTAGTAAGGCCCTCTGCAACTTAGTGAGACCATTTCAAAGTAAAATAGGGCTGGGGGTGTATATCAGAGGTAGAATTCGCCTGGGCTCAATCTACAACACTTATAAGGAAAAGACAAGGCATGGAATCACTATATGACCCAGCTATACCACTCCTTGGTATCTTTCCAAAAGAATTAAAGTTGGAATACTATAGTGATACATGCATATCCATGTGTATAACAGCACAATTCACAATAGCCAAATTATGGAACCAACCTAGGTGTCTGTCGACCGATGAATGGATAAAAAAAAATGTGTCACATACACACATGGAGTTTTACTCAGCCATAAAGAAGAACAAAATTATGTCATTTTCAGGAAAATGGATAGAATTAGAGAATATTCTGCAAAGTGAGATCAGCCAGTCTCAAAAAAAAAAAAAGTCAAGGGTCCTATGTTTTCTCTCATATGTGGAAGCTAGAGAGAAAATAGGAAACATAAGGGACTTTGGATAAGTGAAGAGAGAGATCAGAAGAACAGTGGGAGGGATTGTGGGAGGGATGTGGAGATGGGGAAAATAAGGCTTGAGGAAGAGACCAGTTCAAATAATGCTATGTCCATATATGAAGGTATCGCCACCAATCTCACTAACATGTACAGGGCGGGGCGGGGGAGCAGGGAGGGATGCTGAAGGAAATACATCAAGTGCTGTATCATTTTGAAGCTATGATGTATAACTACAATGCACCAATAACTTTTTAAAATAATTAAATGAAAGAAATGTGATGAGGACCTTATGAGGCAATTTGGATGAAAGCTCCCTTTTTCTTAGCCCCATAGATGTTAATATTATGCCCTATGGTGTCTTAGGGAACAGAAGGCTTTGTTATCATGATGTGAGTGATGTGCTACCATTCTTTTGACACCAACCATTTCAAGTTGAAAGAAAAAGAAATTTAATACTTTGAGTGTAGATATGATGAGATCTTTAAAAGCCAAAAATTATTAGATGTTTTGACTCAAAATGAAAAAATCATTAAAACATCCTACAAATTTTAATTTCTAAACAAGTAAACATCAGCCTCCATAACCAACTAAAGCAAAAAAGCTTATAGAGTCCTTATTCTCCTTATTAAAGTGGAAAATTCCTGGTGGTCCAAAAGTGAGAGAGCCACAGTGGGCCACACCCAGCCATAACCCAGACATGTGACCTCACAAGGAGCCTTTGTGAGGGAGTCTGTAGGATCGGCTATATAAGGCCCTCTCTGGGGCTGGTTTTTGTCCATTAGTACAGGTAGCTCTTGGTGGTGACCTGTTGGACTCCAAGATAGTGCTTTTGGTGGACTGGTGGCTTTGGATCTGATTTGTTGGTTTGGACTTTTGGCTTTGTTTTGTGTGTGCATTTGTTTATGGATGTTTGTTGTTTCACTGTACTTTTGTTTGTCTGTTGTTGTTTTGTATTTTTAGCTAACATCATTAGTTGTTATTGTGGCTTTCTATGGACAGTGCTAGGAGAAAGATTAGAGAGACCTGGCGAGGTCTTGTGGCCAGTTCTCCCTGTGAGGATGTCCTCATGGACAATTATATGGTCCTGAGGGACATTGGTAAGGGCAGTTTTGCCCAGGTAAAACTGGCCAGCCATATCCTCACTGGGACCAAGGTGGCTGTGAAGGTCTTGCCTTTGTTTAGGGACAACCCCTTCCTTTGATCCAAAATTGCTTTCATGAGGGCAGTGGAGCACCTGAACGTTGTCTAGCTGTTTGAGATCACAGACATGGTAGATTTTGTCGTCTACCTGTTGATGGAGCTCGTGAGCAGGAGGCTGCTGCTGCACCATGTCAGGGAGTCTGGTAGCTTGGAGGATGAGGCCTGGAGAGTGTTCCAGCAGGTTGTGAGTGTGGTGCACTGTTGTGAACCTTCACGGGACACACACTGAGGTTCATCATGGACCTGCTTAGCTAAGTACATAGTACTTGGTTAAGTGGAAATTGTCTGCACACAGACAGTTTTCCTTGGACCGGATGGAACCAACAAGCAATGTAGACCTCAAAGTGTTTACTTTTCTCCCTAAACTAAACCCATGCCTCCCCCTCCTTGAGCTCATCCTGTGACTGCCTTGTTTCTTCCCCGAAGTTATCATGTGCCTGTGTTTAATCATCTTTATGATGTTTGGTTTGGGCCCTCAATAAAAGGAGGATGTTGTTTGAAGGAGGGCCAAAGGTTTTGCCTTCTTCACAGCTGCCCCATTTCTTTAATAATTCGTGATCCAAGTTGTTCATGTGAGAGATTTCTAATTTCAGCAGCAACTTCTCCGGCAAATGGCACCCGAACAGGGTGATGCAAACCTGGAGTATCATTTTTTGGTGAGTCTCTTGCATTCCTTCAGCTGCTAAGGTCATGACTAGCTTGGAAGGGGAATCTCAACAGTTGGGTAAACAATGGGGAATGACTTGTCTCATATGCCACATTATCCTGTTGTTTCGTTGTTTGCTTGAACAGGGAAGAGCTTCTGTCAGCAGACTCTAAAAGAATCATTAGATTGGGTCATAGAGGCCTGTCCCTGGTTCCCTGAGGAAGGAGTATTGAATCCTGAGGTGTGGGATTGGGTAGGACAGACCTTGAAACAACATTTGCATCAGGGATGAAGGTACCTAACTGTCTTTTCTACTTGGGCTCTTGTTGAGGTTTGTTTAGAACCTTTTAACGAAACTGCAGCTTTTCCTGTTGTTGACAAGGAGATTCCTCAATATAAGGCACCTAGTGTCGCTGCTCAGCCCTCAACTCCTCCTCAGGCAGCAGTGGGAGAAATCAAAGGTAAAAATGACAGTATCTTTTCTCTTCCACCAGCTGAGTGGTTTCCTGACAATTCCTTTAAAAATGATTTAACTCATTCCACTCCATTGTATGCAGCAGTAAAAAGGGGATTAAGTACAGAACAAGGTGACCAAGATCCTATTTTCCAACAAATCATGTCCACCTATCCCGTTTTGCAGAGTCCAGATCCCTAATGATCGACAGCAAATTCTGAGGGAGCATCATTGTTTTGACTTCAAATTATTAAAGACTCTTAGAGATCATCACAGAGAAAATGGAGTTACAAGCCCCATTTACTTGGGCAATCCAGGATGGCTTTCAAGAAGCTGTGTTAGCTCCTCTAAATTGGCAAATGCTTGCTAAGGCTGCTCTCTCTGGAGAAGTATATTTACAATGGAAAACAGCTTGGGGAGATATTCGTCAAGAAATAGCGCAACGTAATCATGCTGCTCATCTTCCTGTTCCTGTTGACCTTGAGATGCTAATGGGAGCATATGAAAGTGTAAAGGCCCAAACTGAATTGCCTCAACAAGCTTATGAGCAAACTGCTTTAGCTGCTTGGACAGCCTGGCAATCATTAATGGAGCCAGGTGAACCCACTCATTCATTTACTAAAATCATGCAAGGACCTACCGAACCTATTGCAGACTTTTTAGATCAGTTAACTAAGGTATTTAAGTGACAGATTACCCATGCTCAAACTGCAGATATCTTATTTAAACAACTGGCTTTTGAAAATGTGAATCAGGACATTAAGAATGCCCTTTCCTCAGTATAAGGTAAATTCTTGTTTGACTATATATAAGTGGCTCAAACCGTTGGGACAGAGCAGCATAAACAATCTGGATTTGCTGCAGCCTTAGGAAAGGTATTAAAACAACATACTGGGTCTAAAGTTCAATGTTACAAATGCAAAAAAAAAAATGGACACAGTCAAAAACAATGCCCTTCTGTTAGTTCTCAATCAACTACAAATTTTACTTCTGAATCTCTGGGGATTTGCCCTCCATGTAAAAAAGGAAAGCGTTGGGCAAATCAGTGTCATTCTAGGCTTGATAATCAGGGCAATCCCTTTTGGGAAATGGAAAGCAGTGGCCACTCCTGGGCTATAGCCAAACAACAGGGAGCATTCCCAGTGAGCGATGGTCAGTCAGATTGCTCAGTTCAACAGCTGCTTGGAACACAAGATTAGATCTGCCAGTCAGCAGAGATATCACTATTACTCCAGTTATGGGCCTTCAAAGGGTGTCAACTAGAATATTTGGCCCCATCCCTCTGGGGACACTTGGCCTTATTATAGGGCAAAGTGGATTGACCATGAAGGATGTCATTGTTTTCCCCAAGGTTATAGACCCTGATTACACTGGGGAACTCCAAGTTATGTTAAAAACGAGCAGTTATCTAATCAAGAAAAAGGGAGAATTTATTGCTCAACTTTTAATAATTCCTTATATACCTTTTGAAAAACCATCACGAGTAAGTCACCCTCAAGGGGAACAAGGCTTTGAAAATATTGATCATCAGGTCTTTTGGGCACAAAAGATAAACAGTTTAAAACCTATGCTCACATTGTTCATAAATAATAAACTTTCTCAAGTCTAATTGATATGGGAGCTGGTGTGACAATTATTTCTTTATCTGATTGGCCTGGAAAATGGCATAAACAGTAAACAGAAACAAATCTTACCAGGCTTGGTAATCCAGATGTATTCTATCAGAGCTCACAGGTGCTGCCCTGGAGAGATCATGAAGGGAATGCAGGATTTGTTACACCTTGTATCACTAAGATACTGTTAATATTTGGGGATAGGAGATAGTCAGTTACATTTGACTATTAGTACTTCATCTACTAAATTCCAACATCCTCAGAGATTGGGAAAATTAGAACAAGGAATTGATGAGCCCATTGACCTTGAAGGCAACAATATGCACCATAGATTAGGGTATCACCCTTTAGAGTAGCAGCCACTGTATCACAATCAGGCTAGTAATCATGCTATTCCAGTCACTTGGCTTACCGATAAACCTGTTTGGGTAGCACAGTGGCTGATGACCAAAAAGAAATTAAAAATTATACATTTAGTACAAGAACAATTAGACACTGGACACATAGAAACTTCCAGTAGTCCATGGAATACACCCATATTGACTATACCCAAAAAAATCTGGTAAATGATGATTGTTACAAGATCTCTGAGAGGTCAATAAGGTAATGCAGCCCATGGGGCCATTACAACCTGGACTTCCTTCTCTGTCTTCAATACCCTTAGATTGACCTTTGGTGGTTATAGACCTTAATGATTGTTTTTTCACCATACCTCTTGCTTCTAAAGATAAAGAAAAATTCAAATTTTCTGTCCCTACTATAAATAATAAGGGACCCATTAAGAGATATCAGTTGAAATTTCTTCTTCAGGGTATGATGAATAGTCCAACTATGTGCCAACATTTTATAGCACAAGTTATTCAACCCATCCAGAATCAGGTCTTTAATTTATATATTATCCATTACATGGATGATATACTCGTGGCTGGACCCTCTACTTGAGTACTTCACTTAGCCTTAGTACAATTAACAAATTCCTTACAAAAATGGGGATTGCAAGTTGCACCAGAAAAAATACAAAAGGAAACTCCTTTTCAATACGTAGGACACAGACTCCAACAAAAAACTATCCAACCTCAAACACCAAAATTTAATACAAAATCATTGAAAACCTTAATTTTCAAAAATTTTTGGGAGACATAAATTGGATAAGACCTTATTTTACAAGGCAATCCTGACCTTCTTTACCCCACATACTCACCCCCAACAGCTCAACAAGCACTCTCTCTTTAGAAAAATCTCTTCTTAATCTATAGGTTAACCATAGTAACTATGCTCTTCTCCCTCTATTCCTACAGGATTGATTGCATTAGACATTATAGAGTAGATAGATCTCTCCTCTCAACCTACTAGAACAATTGTTACTTATGTACAGCATATATGTGACTTCATTATTAAGGGCAGAGAGCGCATACATCATTTGTGATTTGCTTGGGATTAATCCTCACAATATTTATGTACCCCTCACTAAACAGGAAATTGACCCCTTGTAGTATCTTGATAAACAATGGCAAATATCCCTTGCTTCCTTTACAGGTGATATTTCAATCCATTACCCTTCAGATACACTTTTAACCTTCTTCAACCTCCTTTAGGTTTCCTTTAGACTGATTTTATGCCCATACTTGAGGCAATTACTGTTTTCACCGATGGTAGCTCCAATGGAAAAGCAAGCTTTTAGACTTCACATCTACAAGGGTGCTCTCCATTCCTAAGACTTCTGCTCAAGTAGCAGAATTGACTGCAGTGCCTGCAGTTTATCAAACCTAGACTCAACCCATTAATATTGGTTCAGATTCCCAATATGTCATAGGTATTGTATCTTGACTGGAGACAGCTCAAACTAAAAAGGTCAACAATGAACTTATTTTTTACTATCTTCATAAAATTCAACAACTAATTAGAACACATGCTTATCCCTTTGTATTATTCACATCAGATCTCACTCCAATTTATTTGGTTTTCTTTCTTATGGAAAAGCACAAGCCGATCAGCTTGTGAAATCTGCTCAAAACTCACTTGCTTTATTGTACCGAAATGCTCACTCTCTCCTTCACTTATTCTCGCCTCTTACTCACTCACAGGCTAGAAACATCACTCACGCTTGCTCTACTAGTGCCTTTCTTACGCCATGTTCCCCTTCTTATGGTTCTCTTAGTCGTGGACTTTCCCCTAATGAAGAATGGCAAATGGTTGTTACTCATTACTCCTCATTTGGTAAACAGAGTTATTCACATTATTGTAGATACTTATTCAAAATTCCTTTGGGCTTCTACATTGTCTGGAGAAATTTTTTTCTCATGTTAAAACACATTGTTTGCAGGCATGTGATTATGGGAGTTCCTAAGTGGATAAAAACTGACAATGGACCTGCATATACTTCTAAAGCTTTTGCCAGAATCTGTTCTGTGTGGAATATATCCTTACTTCATGGTATTCTTAATAATCCCACCAGCCAAGGCATTATCGAATGGTATTCTTAAACTTATGCTTCAGAAACAGAAAGAAGGAGTATGGAGTCATTCTTCCCCTAAGGATTCACTGTCTTTAGCTCTTACTACACTTAATTTTTCAACTTGGAGATGATTCTTTTACAGCATCTCAGAAGCATGCAATGGAAGCTCACTCACCAACTCAACCTGTTCCTCAGATCTTGTGGGAGGATACCTTGGATGGGAAATGAAAAGGTCCCTCACTACTAATGACTCTTGGCAGAGGCTATGCTTGTGTAAAAACTGATGATGTTTGTGTTTGGATTCCAGGCAGAAATGTCAGACCATATCAAACAGGAAACTCAGGAGGTGACCGAAGAAAACGCTGAAGTTAACCCCCCGGGGGTGGCAGTCACTCGAGCAGGGATGCCAACTGCTTGCCCAATCACTTGGGGACAGATCAAGGCCACCACCCAGAGGGCTGAGTCAGAATTGGATAGATTGGGATATGCTAGAACTCCAGGAAACATGTTTCTAATGATGTTGGCTATTGTCAGTTCCACAGTGAGCATGGGTCGGGGGAAACCTATGCAATATTGACCACATATTCCCCAATTTGCCATTGCTCACATGGTTGCTGGGTTTGATGTGTCACCTACCATTTATTTAAACAATACTGCATATTTGCCAGAACCACTTTTTAGCACAGGACCTAGGAAGGGAGATCAAAAGGCCAGATGTTTATAGGACTTCCAAGGAAACTGTTCAGAGACTTGGCAGACTCAGATTCGTATCAACCAGGACATTCTTGAAGAAGTTCAACAGTTGGAGAACCCTGTGATTTGAAAGGGGGAACAACTGCAGGACAGGATGATCTGTATTGTCATTGTGAGATTAGTATTTTGTACAAAAGTGCCTTGTAAAGATGATGATACAGAACGGTCTTGTGTTAAACATTTGCTAGGATCAGATCCTTTACATAATGCTTTATTGGATATACTAGGATTACCGTCTCAGGTTCCGGCTATGACTGGTGCTGGAACTCCAACATTCCCAGATGCTGAAGTCTAGGAGGGTTTGGCAAATGATATTTCTAGTCTTAACCCTTTTGGGAACTTTTCTATTCATGTATGGTAACTATTTGGCTTATTGCAATATTGTTTTTGTCTCTGTGCAGTTTCTCTCCGTTGGAAGGAGACAATTGATGTTTCAAAGACAAGAAATTACTGCTGGCCTTGTTTCAAAATAAAAAAGGGAGGAGGTGTTGCGAGCCTTCACAGGAGACACACTGATGGTCATCACAGACCAGCTTAGCTAAGTACATAGTACTTGGTTAAGTGAAATTGTCCACACATAGACAATTTTCTGCAGACCAGGTGGAACCAATAAGCAATGTAGACCTTGAAGTGTTTACCCTTCTTCTCCCTAAACTAAACCTATGCCTGCCCCTCCCTGAACTCATTCCATGACTGTCTTATTGTTTTTTTCCCTGAAGTTAACTCCTGCCTGTGTTTAATCATCCTTAAGATGTTTTGGGTTCGACCCTCAATAAAAGGAGGACACTGTTTGAAGGAAGTCAGAAGGTTTTGCCTTCTCCCCAACCACCCCATTTCTTTAATAATTCGGGCTCCAAGTTGTTCATGTGAGAGACTTCTAATTCCAGCAGCAGCTTCCCCAGCAGTGTGCTACTTCCACAAGAGAGGCATCCTGCACAGGGACCTGAAGCCACATAACATCCTCCTGGACTCTGAAGGGAACATCAAAGTCATTGACTTTGGGCTGAGCTGTCGTTCAAGGCTGGGCACAAGCAGACAACCATCTCTGGCACTCCCTGCTACTACGCCCCAGAGGTCTACCAGGGTCATGGATATGGCCCTGTGGTCGACCTCTGGAGCCTGGGGGTCATCCTCTACTTTATGCTGGTAGGCTGTGTCTTGTTCACTGGCACCACCTGGGAGTAGCTGCAGAAGAAGGCACCACAGGGAAGGTACTCTGTGCCCCCTCATATCTTAGTTCAGGCATGAATGGTCCCCAACTGCTTATTGACTGTTAACCCAGACATGAGGACCACCGCCTCCAAAATCCTGGTGGAAACATGGCTGAGACAGGGTAAGGAGCATTCATCTCCTCCTAGGGAACTGCTCTCCAAATGCCCAAACCCTGAAATCCTGAGAGTCATGTGTTGCTTGGGTTACGGCCCACACCAGACCTGGCTGTCAGTGTCTAACCAGGATATTTGACAGTACAATGACTACATACCTGCTGATCCAATGTCATGTGAGCCACGGGGCAGGGTGCACATTCCAGGCTGGGCCTGAGTTTGGGGCGTTGCGCTGCCTCCATCCCCAATAGATCCTTCCACCTTTCCTCTGTCGCCCAAGAAGAGAGCCAGCAATCCCAACCTTCATGCCTTCCAGTTCATGCCATCTAAGGAGGACACACAGTTGAGGCAGAAGGGCAGAAGAGATAGCCTGCCTGCCATTCCCCTGAGCTGTCTGCAAAGAGGACCCCCATTCTCAGTGCAGCCCCCCAGCATGGCCCTGAGGCCCCCCCAGGTCAGCACCCTGCAACCCATCATGAGCCCGCCTCCAGGACCCAGGACAACAGGAAGCCTGGAGGTGGGTCACCAGGAGGATGGTTACCCGCATCATCCACACATGTTGCTGTTGTGTGCTGGCCCCTGGAGCCAATAGAGTCACTCCAGAGAGAGGGGAGCAGAGGCACCCCAAACTATTGAGCAACAGAACTGCTCCAGAGAAACCAGACAGATGAGGTAGATAAAAACGACTCCCTGAATCCTGACTTCGGCCAGAGTGGACTCAGCTGCAGGACAAGATGCTCCAACTGCAACTGTCAATTGCCATGGGCTTCTCCACACAGATTCCAGTCGAGGGGCCCCCACCTGGGAGAAACCAGAGACTATTTTTCACAGAAAACTCCCCTTTTACCGGAGATGATTCTTAATGAATTGTTATGAATTTTATAATAAAATTGAGATACTTCTTTAAAAAAAAGCTAAAATAAGGTGAAAATAAATAGTGCAATAAAGGAGAAATGAACATAGTAATACAGACTATAATTGTGTCCAACTAAAGAATTTCTGGGTGAAATAAATGTAAGCTCAAAAGTAGGAGAGGGAGGTACACTGTGACAAGGCAACTTTGTTTGCAAAGTCACAAATCTAACTCAAAAAACAACAGTTGGGACTAGTTGCAGGAAAATATCAGATGATGCATTTTCAAACTCCATACTCAAATATAAGTTTGCAATTTGGTAAATATTCAAAAAATATGTTGGGAACTTTCTAAATTTATGGTAATTAGAAAAATAATGTTTGAGATCAACTTTATCTTTCATTGTGGTCAGAGATACTTTCTTCTGTTTTGAATATTTTGTAACTATTGCAAGGCAAAATTTCCTATTTATTGGAGAAATTATAGGAAGAGAATCTCTGCATTCTTTTGAATTTGAGTTGCTTTAGGTTTCCTTACCTAAAATAGTGTTTATGTAGCTGTAAAATCTTATCCTGGTAGCTAATCTGTGGAGAATTCTTTCTTGTATATTCACTTATTTGTGAATGAAATGAATCTCAATTTATATGTCTATCTGAGCCTGTATAATGCATCCTCTTAAACTTATTTCACTAAATATCAGAGAAGAAGAGACAGATACATGGGTGGGAATAGTGGGGAGAAAAGAGGGGTTGGATATAGGACCGATGGAGATATAAGTAGCTAGTGGCTAGGATCATTTATCTTTTCCTCACATAGTGTACCATTATCACAGAAGGCTAAAAAGTTTAAGTTGAAAATCTGCATATATATATATATATGTATATATACATATATACACACACATACACATGCATATATATATATATATATGTATGCATACATACACACACATACATTGGCTTTCTTTAAAAACTTAAATTCCACTGAGAGGTTCAGAAGTACAAATGGACCTCATTTGCAAATACTTCAATGTTCACTAGTTGACTAGAGCTCTATTTTCTCTTGAGGTAATGTCATTGTTCTGATCATTAGGAAAAACATAAAGGCTAGGTCTGGGATGTGGGAAACACCCAGAAAATGATCAAGCAAGAATGTTTTACTACTAAAAAACGAAATCAAGAATGAGTCACAAATTTCCAGGGAATTCTTCAGGGAGCCAGTGAAGGAGATAAGACCACCTGCTATGTCTGTCTCACCTGGCATATGCAGTCTTGTGCTAAAGGTTGTCAAAGACATCAGAAAAATATAACTCATTATCCTAAACTCTTGATTTTATTCCCAAATTTTAGAGGTAAAGCCAATAATTTAACTAAGATATTTAAATATCTGTATGTTAAAGCAAAACAATTATGTAGAACACATATATCATATGATTTATTTTTCTTAACTTAAAATCAGAGCTCCCAAAAATCTAGAGGTTTTTGGTGGTTATTCTAGCTAAAATCCTAGCTCCAAAGATGCATTAAATCTGGTAGTAGCACCTTAGATGAAAAGTTTAAAAATCACTAATTCATAATGGTGCCTAGTTTATATCTAACTTACATTATTATTATGTGCAGAATAATATTTCAATACCTGTAAAGATGCTTTAAAAGAGATCATACTAAGCAGTGTTGACTTAAAAAGAAAAATTATTACAAATAAAACTGAAGAGATGTGACATTTTCTTTTTCACATTAAAGGCACCTAGGAATATATTATAATTGTGGAACATTTGCTTCAACAGTAATATGATACCATCAGACCTCGTAACAGCAACCAAAAGGAAGGAAAATGTACACACTTCTTGACCAAGGAAAGCATTAAAAAATCCTGGTTCTTCAGAGTCTTTTTTGAGGCACCATTACTGTATTTTTAGAATGATATTATTGCCAGGTTTATTTTATTTTTATTGGTGCATTGTATTCATACATTTTGATGCAGTTCAGGGTGATAGAGGTTACATGCACACAGCACTCGTTGAGCCCTCCCAGTTACCACCCTGCTCCCTCTCCCTCTCCACCTTCCCAGGTTCAGCACAGTGATTGGCTTTGATAAGTTTGTGTATGTACTCCTTCACAACTTTTCAAAAGATAAGAATACCAGAAAACTATATATACCTGAAAACATAGGAATTTTTTTAATAGTGAATGCACACAATTTATTAATTACTTTAGGCTAGCCACTCTTTCAAGAGTTTTACATATGGTAGCTAATTTATTTTCCTAACAACTCTATGACTTATTAACATCATCATTTTACAGATGAAGGAAGGGGAGTTCAAAAAGTTATATAACTTGACAAGTTCACACAGCCAGTGTCTAGTATGGCCAGAGTTCGTACCCATGAATTCTGGCTGCAGAGTTGTACTGTGAACCACTCTGTCACACTGCCTCTCCAGTTAACTCACAGTAAGTCCTAATGGTTTGCCTGCATAACATGTTTTTTTCTCATGCACACTTATAATTTTTCTTCATGAATTTTTAGATCTGAGCAATTCTCCATAAACTTCAATAAATAGAGTCTACTGCCTCAGAAAAGGAAAAAAAAAAACCAGAAAAAAAGGTTTCCTAAGTTTGTATGTAAGAAATAGCTACAGATCATCTGGGTGTGGTAGCTCACAATTATAATCCCAATACTTGGGAGGCTGAGACAAGAGGATTGCAGGTTTGAGACCAGTCTCAGCAACTTAGATTCTCAGCAAGATCCTATTTCAAAACGAAACAACAAAATTTAAAAAGAAAAAGGCTGGGGGATGTAGCTCTAAGGTAGGTTGCCCCTGGGTTCAATCTCCAGCAGTACCACAAAAAGAAAGGAAGGAAGGAAAGAAGGAAGGAAGGAAGGAAGGAAGGAAGGGAGGAAGGGAAGGAGGGAGGAAGGAAAGAGAGAGAGAGAGTGAGAGAGAAAGAAAAAGAAAGAAAGAAAGAGAAAGAAAGAAAGAAAGAAAGAAAGAAAGAAAGGAAGGAAGGAAGGAAGGGAGGGAAGGAGGGAGGAAGGAAAGAGAGAGAGAGAGAGTGAGAGAGAAAGAAAAAGAAAGAAAGAAAGAAACAAAGAAAGAAACAAAGAAAGAAACAAAGAAACAAAGAGAAAGAAAGAAAAAGGAAGGAAGGAAGGAAGGAAGGAAGGAAGGAAGGAAGGAAGGAAGGAAGGAGCCAGCCATAGATCCACGTGAGAACTTTTGAGAACTAAATGGAATTTGGGTCATTTCACAAGCCGTCACAGTTTTGACTACTCCAGTGCAGTGGCTTGCATTATTACCTGGCCAGATTTCCTGAGTTCCTTTTCATGGTGCAGAAGGATCTGTTAGCTTGGCCATAAAGTGCTCATTTGCTACACAGTCATAGCTATTACCTGTCTCCTCCCCTTTCATAGACTCTTAATCTCTAAGTGGAAAGTGTAGTCAGCCAAATTTATAGATATCCTCATTTGAGGCAAGGACATGAAATCTGGAGATTATGTTGAGTGGCCAGTATGCCAGCAAACCAAGGCCATGACAGAGAAAGCAAATAACACAGGAAGGCGCCCAATGGGCAATGAAGCCCGCTGACGGCTGCCAAGTGCCGGGTGCGTGATCAGCAGCAACGGGCCAGCTTCCTGGGATCAGGTTAGAATGGAATGATTAACCCACAGGGTTGGAAGAGCTCACTGGGATGTCAGATAAAATCCCAGTGACCTAGAGGGATCCCCACCGACCAAAGCAGCTGCCACTTCTGCTATAACTCTCGATGCCAGCAACACACAGGCTGAATTCACTTCTATTTCCTCCGTTTTCTAATTACACTATGACACGCACATCATGTTTCTGCCTCATGTTCCATCAAAACCTAGCTGGATTCATGTGTTGCTTTCTTTTCTAAAGTGTCATTGTAAATATACTTTAGAATGTTTCAACACAAGGCTCTCTGCTGCCTGCCTCTCTCTGCTTGTGGAGCAGAGTTGAATCAGGTCCACTTTATCAAAAGCATTTCAGGCTGCCTGTGCCCCAGACTCTCCTCTAGACCCCAGCCCCCTCCCATTGCACTGAGGCCAGCACCTTTGCTCCCCACTGTCTGGCTCTGTAACCTTGGCAAGAGCAGGGACATTGCACCTATGTCTGCTTCCCTTTCCCAACTTCCAGTGCTCGAACAGTCCTATCCCACGCTACACTTTCCCCGCTTTAAAACTAGACTGTATTTCCAGTCTGGACAACAGTACACGCTTACACAGTGTTTGGCAGTTTTCAAAGTGTTATCCCCTACATTGTCCCATGCCTGCTTTAAAGCCTGCTTTAAATTTAAATTTGGGACAAATTGAAGCGTGGATGTTATTCTCACTGCAAAGATGAGGAAAGGGGGCTCCAAAGATTAACAGACTTCCTCAAGGGCAGACTTCCTCAATGGTTAATAATAGAGAAGCAATTCTGTGGCCTCAAGTCTGGCATTTGCACCAACCATGTTGGTTCTTCCTTCCTTTTGTCGCAAATTACTTTGTGTAGTCCCCATGTTTCCTTCTCCAGAATGTAAGGTTCAGGGCTCTGCATCTCCTCTGGCACTTAGTCAGAAACACAGAATATGTGATCAATCATCTGTCCAGTATCTGAATTATTATTCTTTAAGTACAGGAGGAGAATTCATTCCTTAAGGTTAATAAATATAAAATTCAACTTCAAGTCCTTAAAACAACTTTGATTAGAGGAAATCACAATATCAGTGTCAGAGAAAGAGACCCTTTCTCTCTCTTTTATACTGAAAGTGTGATACATCATTAATTTCCTGACCCTGAGATGTCGGAAAAATATCAAACACCATGAAAAGAAAATCTGTAAGTTCATTCATCCAGAAAGCATTTATCAAGCATCTACTTTGGTGTAGACACAATTAAAGCCTGTACAATGACACAGATTTGCACAATGATGAAAGATTCAACAAAAAGCGAGTGCTACTCCCTGCCTCAGAGGAGCATAGACTACCTTGAAATGTAAGCAAACAGCTGAGATGGAGCTAGCATGAACTAAATACCAACTATATCCAAGGTACCATCTTGGATGCACAACATTGTATTCTTCATTGTACAGATCAGAAACCTGAGCATGAAGTTTAAGTTAAGCAATCAGCCCAAATTACCCCTGGTAAGATTTAAAGTGAATTCAAATAAAAAAATAAGTAAAGCAAAACAAAATGACCTCATCAAACATACTTTATTGACTCCCTGGAAGGAGCTATCCACTTCTTCAGTCTTTTTCTGAAATTAATTTCCTACATGATCCCAAAACACAAAAATATTTTACAAATAACCTGCAGGAGTCACCAAGAAGAAATAATCCCCCACATATGTATGAACAACAGATAGACACCTTTGTTAGCTTTGCTTGTTCTCTCTGACAGAGAGATCACACAATTAATTGAAATGCTACATGACAAAGAAAAATAGAAATATCTCCTCCCCAGTATACACAGCATGTGCATTAGAGGGTGTATTGTGTCAGGAATAGAAGAGATAGGAGGGAAAGCATTGCAAAAAAATATCTAAAGGGCTGCATAGGAATTAGGCAGAGAACAAGGCGAGGCAAATACTGCTATTTCTAGGCGCTCTGTATCCCATTATCACAAAACACTACCCTTGTCCTGACAGTATCAATAATCGCATACTTGCCACAAGGAGCCACCATAAATATAGCCATACCTCATTAATCAGTAAGAACATCTGCACCTATTACTCATGCAGTGAATAATGATTTAGCAGCTGTGCATGTGAGAATAAAGCTTGTGTGAGATTTGGAAAATAGGGATAATACTTATATCATTTTGACAGAAACTCTAACTTGTATGATTTATTTTATTCCCTCTAGAAATAAATACAAATTATCTCTCCTGAAGAAAGCAAATGATGATTTTTTTTCTGCCTTGAGCAATGCCCGTGGCTGTTAATATTTTGGTAGCATACGTTTAGTTAATCAATAAAACAGCCATAAAGGAAATTGCTTTTTATGTAGTTTATTGGAAAGGTTTTCATTTGCTTCTAAATTTATATCAATTCAATGAAATTGTTAAAATACATAACTTTCTGTGATTGAAGGCCTGAGTGATTTCTCTGAAAGTGTTATATCCTAACGAACTATACTCTCTTGAGATACTTAGGTATCTCTTGCAATTACTTAGGTTTTATGTCATGTGTTTCTGAACCTAGACTCAGGAGCCAGACGGCTTGGGTTTACATCCTAGTTCTGCCGCTCATAATTGTATGATTCCTTTTCATTTCTCAGGAATTTTTCTCTATCTTCTAGCTTCATTCTTTGACCCTTTCATTCCCTGATCCTTCACAAATTCCGTATTTAAAAGTTGTCCAAGCTGGGTGTGGTGGTGCACATCTGTAATCCCAAGTGGAGAGCAGTCTGGCAGAAGGTAAGAGTTTGTAAGTAACCAGTTTACAGTTAGGTCTCAGTATTTAAATGAGATGAGGATTAATGTAGTAAAATTACAAAGGATCTTTTGGTCAGATCCTCCCTTGATGAAGGAAGAAGTCTACAGAAAGTGAAGTTAGCAGAGAAACCCCAGCTGACATATCTTTCAGAGTCTGTTCAGCTAAAGAAAACTTCCTTGTCCCAGGCCATGACCTTCCCAAGGTAGCTCCTACTTCCTGGCTCAAAGTGTTACATCCTAATGAGCGACACTGTCTTGAGATGCAACCATCAGGTCTTGTGATGGCATTGATAGTCCCTGTGGCCCTTCCTCCTTCCTGTCTGCTCTATGCTATTTTCTTCCCTTCTTTTCATAGGCAAAGGTCCCAAAATAGCACCTTGTTCCTATGTATCCTTCTCAGTGTCTCCTTCCAGAGACTTCTCTACCTGTAGCCGATGTACGATGAGAGTATATCAAGACAACCGGAAGAAGAGGAGTACAGAAAATGGATTTTGGAGGAACACAAGGGTACATATTGTCATGGAAGCATAGCCAGGTAATTAAAGAACATTTTCAGGGTTGGTGGCTAAAACCAGATTGGACCAAGTGGAATTGGGAGGGAGTTGAAGAAGAAATAATGACTACAGGTTACTCAAGAAGTCTAGCTGTAGCCGGCATGGTGGCACACGCTTGTAATTCCAGTGCTTGGGAGGCTGAGACAGGAAGAGTGCAGGTTCGCAGCCAGCCTCAGCTACTTAGTGAGGCCCTCCGCAACTTAGTGAGACCCTGTTTCAAAATAAAGAATATAAAATAGGGCTGGCGGTGTAGTTCTGAGGTAGAATGCCCCTGGGTTCCATCCCCAGTACTGCAAAAAAAAAAAAAAAGAAGTCTAACTGCGAGTGAAGCAAAAGAGATGGGAAGTATAGTAACGTGAGTGGGGGAAGGGATGAGTCTTACTAATTAAGAAGAAAAACTGGACAACTTTAAATCATCTTTGTTTTTGTTTTATGTTTGTTGTTGTTGTTCTTGTTGTTGTTGATGATACTGGGGATTGAACCCAGGGACATTCTACCTCCGAGCTACACCCCCAGCCCTATTTTTTATTCTTTATTTTGAAACAGGGTCTCACTAATTTGCGGAGGGTCTCACTAAGTAGCTGAGGCTGACTATGAACCTACGATCCTCCTGTCTCAGCCTCCCAAGTACTGGAATTACAAGAATGCACCACCACGCCCAGCTTATTCTTTATTTTGAAATAGGATCTTGCTGAGTTCCTGAGGGTCTTGTTAAGTTGCTGAGGCTGGCCTTGATCCTACAGTCCTCTTGTGTTAGCCTCCCAACTTTTGTAAGTCCAAAATAATCTAATACTTTTTCATTGGTCGGGGAATGTTTAACTTTTCAAAAGAGTTCTCAAAACGAACTAAATGTGTATGTATATCCAAATCTTTACCCTTAGTTTTGAGCAGTACAATACCCCCCAAATATTATAGTTCTATTAGTTATGTTTGTATATTAGCATGCATTATTTTGTAAATTATTGGCAACATATCCTTAGAGGAATTATTCTATATTAAATGAATATGTAGAATTCTTAAAAATTAAAAATTCTTAAACTCAAAATTTTCCCCTTTCTTAGAGTCAATCAGTAAAAGTTACCAAATCATTATAAGACGATGGCAGAAATGGCAAAATAATTTACAATTTTTAGAAGCACATATAATTTGGCATGATAGAGAACTCATACAATACCCCCCATGTTTTTAAAGCTTTAGGAAAACACTCCTCCACTGTTTCGATCAACATTCTCACTGCTGTGACCCCAAATACCTGACAACTTAAAGGAAGGAAGATTTATTTGCTTACAGGTCTGGAGATTTCAGTTCATAGATTTACTCCATTTACATCAGCTGTCAAGCAGGAGCCTGGGCTATAGAACCTTAGAGCATGATGGTGGATAGCAGAGAAAACAAGGGGAGGGGGAGGGGTATATATAGTCCCCAAGGCCACACCCCCAAGAATCCACTTCTAGAGACCACACCCTCATTGACCCACCTCTGAGCATGGCTGCCTCCAGAGCTTGAGGTCCCAGGGACAGTTTACTTTCACATCATAACATCCACCAAAACAAATAACACACTTACTTCTAATAAAGCACCAGAAATTGCTCCAACCAAGATTTTTAGAAATATATATTTGTGTGTCTTTATGTAATATCTATGTATTATATGACAATAACATACAGTATAATCTATATAACATTGTATGTGTGTATAGTTTTGTATCTACACTGCATTTTCATTAACATTTTACAATTAACACTAATATTGTGTGAAGTAAATAGGTGTATTTTCTGTGTCATCAGTAATTAGAAATCATAGACAGCTCTACCTCTAATATATATCACAAAATACTTAAATCTAATTTTAAAATTGCTTTAACAAAATTTTATCCCAGACTACTACAAAGCCCATATTAAAAGATGCTGACAAGCTTGGCATGATAGTATATACTCTTATAATTCCAGTACTTGGGAGGCTTAGACAGGAAGACTGTAGGTTCGAGGCTAGCCTCTACAATTTAGTGGGATCTTGTTTCAAAATAAAAATAAAAAGGGCTGGGGTATAGCTCAGAGGTAGAATGACCCTGGGTTCAATCCCCTATACCAAAAATAAAAAAATAAAAAAAGATGCTGACAGCTTATTTGTTCTACAGAAAAATAATTTGAGTACTTAAATAATTGCTTATATTAAAAATGAAAAGTAAGTTGGGCCACAGGTTTGAGGACAGTCTTAGCAAGCAGTGAGACTCTCAGCAACCTAGGGAGATCCTGTTTCAAAACAAAAAATGAAATTGGGCTAGGGGGGTGTAGCTTGGAGGTAGAATGCCCCTGGGTTTAATCCCCAGTACCTCCCCCCACACATACAGAAGAAATTATGACTGCTTGAGATAATTTGTTAATGAATATAATTTGTCTTATTTTAATCAGATAAAATAAGTATTTTCTTAGGAGACTAATAGTATCACTTGCAAAATGAATGGTAGATGCATTTTAAACAATAAAAGAGACCATGAACTTATTTCTTAACATATTTTTCAGACCAGTTTTCAGTTAATAGCAAAATTGAGAACCAAGTATAAAGTATAGACACAACCCATAATTCCATCCTCCACACACACATTCCCTCTAGCTGTCAACACTCCCCCACACATAGGACTGGTACAATTGTCATAATTTGTTAACCTACCTAGACCCAAAGTCAATAGTTTACAATAAGAATTGCTCTTGTTGTTGCACATTCTATGTATTTATCACAACATGAATCCACCATTTGGGAATCATATTGAATATTTTCACTGTCCCGAAAATCCTCTGTATTTCCCCCACTGGCAACCACTGCTATTTATGTATTTATTTATTTATTTATGCATGTACATATTTATTTATTTGGGGTGCACAAGGGATTGTACCCAGGGGAATTCTACCTCTGAGCTACAGCCCCAGATCTTTTTATTTTTTATTTTGGCACAGGGTCTCACTAAGTTGCTGAGGGTAGACTTGAATCTGTGATCCTTCTGCCTCAGCATCCCAAGTACAAGGATTACAACCGTGTGCCACCACACAGGGCAACTACTGTTATTTTTGCTGTTTCTACAGTTTTGCCTTTTTCCAATTGTCAAACTATTGGAATGATAAAGCATGTAGCCTTTTCTGACTGGCTTTTTTCACTTAATAATATGCATTTAAGTTACTTCTATGTCTTTTTACAGTTTAATAGTGCATTCCTTTCTAATATCAAATAGTATTTTGTTAGTTGGATTTGCCACAGTTTATTTACCCATTTACCTACCGAAAGACATATTGGTTGCTTCCATATTTTGGTAATTATGAGTAAAGTTGCTATAACCATCTGTGTTCAGTTTTATGTGGACATAGTTTTTAAGCTGAGTAAATACCAATAAGTATCATTGCTGGATCACATAGTATATGTTTAGCTTTATAAGAAACGGCCAAACTGTCTTTCTAAGTGGCTGTGCTACAAGTCAGGAGAAAATAGTTGCCATATATACATATATATATACACATATATATATACCTAAGACATATATATGTAATTTATATATATATATATATATGAATTAGTGAAATATATAAATATAATGAATTGGATAAATATCTGTTAAGGTCTTTTGAATTATTTTTAATCAAGTTGTTTGCTGGGTTTTAAGAGTTCTTTGTATATTTTGAATAATAAACCTGTAGATATGTCTTTGCAAATATTTTCTCCCTATTTGTAGGATGTCTTCTGATTCTTTTGATAATGTCTTTTGCAGAGCATAAACTTTTAATTTCAATGAAGTCAAGTTTATAGGCTCTTTCTTTCACACATCATGCCTTTTTAGTTATATCTAAACAGTCACCACTAAACCATAGGTCATCTAGATTTTCTTCCATGCTATCTTCTAGTAGTTTTAAAGTTTTGAATTTTACATTTAGGGCTGTGATATGATGGGAGTTAAATTTTGTGAGTGTGTAAAAGCCATGTCTAGATTTATTTTTGTGCGTGCAGATGTCCTGTTGTTCCAGCACCATTTGTTGAAAAGACTGTCTTGCTTCCACTCTATTATCTTTGCTCTCTTCTCGTATATCAGCTATCAATTATTATGTGGGTCTATTTTGGGGCCCTATATTCTGTTCCATTGATCTATTTGCATATTCTTGCCAAGACCTGCTGTCTTGATTATTGTAGTTTTGTCTTACGTCTTGAAGTTGGGTAGTATTAGTCCTTCAAAGCTGTTCAACTCCTTTAATATTATGTTGGCTATTCTGGGTCTCTTAAACTCTATAAACTATATAATAAGTTCATTGATATCTACAAAATAACTTGCTGTAATTTGTACTTTTTTGTATTGAATCTACAGAATGAGTTGGAAAGAGCTAACATCTTGACAACACTGAGCTTCCTATCCATTAATATGGAATATCTGTTTATATTTTTAGTCCTTCTTTGATTTTTCATCAGTTTTGTATATATTTGGTTAGATTTATATCAAAATATTTAATTTTGTGGCGTGTTAATGTAAATGCTATTTTGTTTTTAACTTCAGATTTCACTTATTCATTGTTAAGTGTATAGGAAAGTGTTTGACTTTCATATACTAACATTATATCCTGCAACCTTGCTATATTTGTTTAGGTTTATTTTATTCAAACTGTGTTTTGTTAGTATATACTAGTGTTTTTTTCCTATGTAAAGTATAATATATAAAAATATTTTCAGGTGTACCATGGATATTTGGTTACAAGCCAGTATATGTTTTTACTTTGAATGAAGAATTTTTCTTCAAACAGGGAAGAGATGAAACATCCCTGGTTTTGACATAATAATTTATAATTAAAAATGGCATGATGTGATCAATAAATATAAGACTTTGTATCTTAAATTTCTAAGGAATAATGGAATATGCACATAAACATGTAACCACAAAAAGCTCTTCTCAACATTGTTTACAACAGTAAAAAAGTGAATATATTTTATTTTCAACACTGGAAGAATGATATAATAAATTATTTCACTACCTAAAGGAAGTTAACATATGTTGATAATATTTATTAGGTACATGTATTCACATTTTATGAAAATATACTTTTTTAATTTGAAGACTGGTAAAGAACATATTTTTATAAAGTAATGATTCTATTTGAGATTTGACCCTCTTTGCCAAAGTTGTCCCTACATTTATGAAACAAGGGTTAGTTAGGTAGATCACTTTATTATATTTACCATGAAATAATAATAGTATTCTTTAAAGAGATAACCAAGAAAAAATTCCTGAGAATTAATGATGAATTACTGAGCAAATATTTAATATTGTGCTTGTATCAGGGAAGAAGAAATGACAATATGTATATGTTTCCAACTCTTTTTTTCTTAATACTGGGGATTGAACCCAGGGACAATCTACCTCTGAGCTATACCCCAGCCCTATTTCTTATTTGGAAACAGGGTCTTGCTAAGTTGCTGAGGATGGACTTGAACTTGCGATCCTCCTGTTTCAGCCTCCCAAGTACAGGGATGATAGGTATGTGCCACCAGGCCACGCTTGTTTTCAACTTTTTTTTTTTTTTTTTG
>PVJS01031947.1:0-23085 GCA_004027185.1 Glis glis | reverse complement strand
GGGAAATAAACTGGAGCCCAGGATGGACTTACACAAAGATATCAACTACTAAGCTGAAAGCGAGAAGGAGGGAGGGGGGAGGCGGGGGGTGGGAATTGGGGAGGGCTAACTGACCAATGAGTGCATGTATATGTCTACCACTCTGAAATCCTTCAAGATGTATGTTTGCAATGCACTAATAAAAATTAAAAAAAAATAATAATAATAAAAATAGTAACTATAATTTTTGGACATCAAAATTAAAATTTTAGATTATCCTAAGAAAACATTCCAGTACACAAAATTTGTCTATTAAAAACAAACAAACAAACAAACAAACATACATACAAACAAACATTTTGTCACATACCTGTAATCCCAATACTTGGGAGGCTCAGACAGGAGGATCGCAGGTTTGAGGCAAGCCTCAGCAACTTAGTGAGACCGTTTCAAAATTAAAAAATAAAAAGGGCTGAGGGTGTAGGTCGGAGGTAGAATGCCTCTGGGTTCAATCCTCAGTACCACATTCTACCCCACCAAAACTTTTTTTTTGGTATAAGGGTATTTTTTTTTTTTTTGCGGTACCGGGGATTGAACGCAGGGGCGTTCTACCTCCGCACTACACCCCCGGCCCTATTTTTTTATACTTTATTTTGAAACCGGGTCTCACGAAGTTGCGGAGGGCCTCACTAGGTAGAGAGAGAGAGAGCGTGAGCTGAGGCTGGCTGCGAACCTGGATCTTCCGGTCTCCACCTCCCAAAGTACTGGGATTACAAGCGTGCGCCACCACGACCAGCGGTATAAGGGTATTTATTGTTGAAACATGGAGGACTAGATAACTAAATGAAAATTTCACATATGCAGTATACTGTAGGAAGACTGTGTCCATTAAGTAACATGCAGGTGGCAATCACAATTTTTGTTTTTAAAAAAAGCAAACTAGGGGGCCAGGCGTAGAACGCCCCTGGGTTCAATTCCCGGTACCGCAAAAAAAAAAAAAAAAAAGCAAACTATGTATATATTTTACATTCTCCTCTGTAGAAAGAAGTATTAGGTGGACAAAAAAAATGTAACTATTTTACCTCTAGATAATGGGGTTATAGGAGCATTAGTTATCTACTGCTGCCTAACAAATGATGATGACATTGAAAGGCATAAACAAAAAACACTCATTGTCTCAGTTTCTCTGGGGCGGGAACTGGGGAACAGCTTAGCTGGGTGGTTCTACCTCAGGTTTTCTCATAAAGTCTCAGTCTTGAAGTTGGTGAGGTTACCATCATCTGAAAGCAGCACTGGGGCTGAAGGACCAGCTTCCAAGGAGACCCACTAGTACTTGTTGGCAGGAGGCCTCAGGCCCTTGCTGTATGGGTTTCCTGATAGGGCTACTCCATGACAAGGCAGCTAGCATCCCCCAGAGCAAGACAGAAGCTACAATGTCTTTTATGACCTACCCTGGAAAACCCATAGTTTTTCTGCTACATTTTATTCATTAAAAACAAGTCACTAAGTCTAGCCCTTCTTCAAGAGGAGGATAATTAAACTCTATCTCTTGAAGCAAAGAGTATCAATTTGTGGACTATTTTAAAATCTCAACAGGTGACCTATGACATATTTAGAAAAAGATATATAATTGATTTCTAAATGGAAGTTAATTTCACAAATACATGTACACACACACGCATACACATACACACATACACACACACACATAGAGACAGACAGCTTAAAAAACAGAAATCTAGGCCGGGCGTGGTGGCGCACGCTTGTAATCCCAGTACTTTGGGAGGCGGAGACCGGAGGATCCAGGTTCGCGGCCAGCCTCAGCTCTCTTGCTCTCTCTCTCCTTGTCTCTCTCTACTTTGTGAGGCCCTCTGCAACTTCGTGAGACCCGGTTTCAAAAATAAAGTATAAAAAATAGGGCCGGGGGCGTAGCGCGGAGGTAGAACACCCCTGCGTTCAATCCCTGGTTTGAATCCCGCAAAAAAAAAAAAACAAAAAAAAACAAAAAAACCAGAAATCTTCAGCCAGACATGGTGGTACATGCCTATAATCCCAGTACTTAGGAGGCTGAGACAGGAGGACTGCAGGTTCAAAGCTAGCTTGAACAAGTTGGCAAGACCCTGCTTCAAAATTCAAAAAAATAAAGGCCAGGCGTGGTGGTGCAGTTGCAATTTCAGTACTTGGGAAGCTGAGACAGGAGGATGGCAGGTTCGAGACCAGTCTCAGCAACTTAGTGATGCCCTCTGCAACTTAGTGAGACCCTGTTTCAAAATAAAGAATAAAATAGGGCTGTGAATGTAGCTCAGAGGTAAAACACCCCTTGGTTCAATCCCAAGTACCACACACACACACACACACACACACACACACACACAAATAGGGCTGGGGGCGTAGCTCAGAGGTAGAGTACCCCTGGGTTCAATTCCCAGTACCATCACCATAAAAAAAATAAAAAATAAAGAAACATCAATAATGTGCCTGCCACAAAAAGTACCACAACTCTAGGTTGGAATAACAGAAAAATGGTACCAGAACAAGTTTCATGATACTCTGGTGTTCAGCTCTGAGTACTATACTTGGTAAATTACTATAGCTTACCACTTAGACAATGTTACTTCAGAATGAGGAATAGTCTGGAGGAAAATTGGAGGTGTTTGTCTTGAAAAAGATAAGACTTGAAAGGAGAGAAAAAGTAGGCACATCATTGATTTCAGCTGTATGTAAGATTGCCACGTGGAAAAATTAAGACTTAAGAGGCAGAACTAAACCAATGAGTCTGAGTCATAGAGGTTCAATGTGTCTCAATACAAGGAAAAACTAACAGAGTTGGTAAAAACCAGAATGAGCCACTCAGGGAATGTTCCAGGTGGCTATAGGAGTATTTCACCTAGCCTTAGGGGGCATGGTGCTGCCACTCCCCCAGCTACTTTAAGGTGCATGTCCAAACTGGTCCTTCCCTGCTCACACTGATGTGGCTGGTGCTGAAACCAACCCTGTGGTCTTTGCCAAAGCCATAGACATGACACTACAGCCTAAGCTGTAAGCTGTAAATGAAACACATAGTGCTTGCATGGTATAGCCTGGTACACAGTACGTGCTTTATAAATGTTAGCTATAACCTTTGCATTAACTCAAATTGTGACAGGATGTTTGCAAGGTCCCTTCCAACTTCTAAGACTTTATAAAAAAAACTTAAAGTCACTACTAACACACACACACATACACACACACACGCACAAACACACACACACAAGTTAAAGTCACTATTAACACATTAACTATTAATCCTGATGGTCAGCTTCAGTAATAATAATATAAGTACTTAAAGGTAGGAATGACAAAATTCATCTTCAAAACCAGGATGGTTGGACATGCTTTGGGAAACCACAAAGAATGGAGGCAGGCATTTATTCAGACACATAAAAGCCACAAAAACAAAAACTAAACATATTCAAACAAGTCATATCCTCTTTGGTATATGTGGTCTGCTTTCTGGAAAAAAGCTATTTTAAAAAAGAGACTCAAATACTTCACTTCCTCAGAGCAAACTAAATTATCACAATTAGATTACCCACCCATGTTTGCCAACTACCCACCACAACTGAAAACTTACTTTTTGGGTGTCAGCAGCCCGGATATTCTGCCATGTTGCTACAGGTTCTGTAGCTACGTGCCACTCTGGGTAAGTTTTCATGAGTACCTTCACAAAGGTGGACTTTCCCACAGCTGCAACGCAAACAGCATGTATTGGGATGCTACCCAAATCAGGCCGAAGAAGGGTGCCTCACTAACACAAATGCCCAACTCAAGGGAACAAGTACAAGTTTTTCCAATTTCAAAACTCGGCAGCCATACCCTCGTCGGACTAATGGGTCTGGCCATGCCAACCAGTCATCATAATGAACACAGGCAATGGGAAAAAAGTCCCCTCAAAGTCTGATTAGCAATTTTAATGTCCCAACCTCCCAGAAGTAAAGAGTATTTAGTAACAGCTAAAAATTTAATGGAACCACCAAAAGTGGATGAAATCAGCTATGTAAATTGTAAAGCTTGAGTCACAGTCCCATTATTTGCTTTGTGACAGTGTAAAATTTACAAGTTTTTCAAGACAGCAAATGAAAATGACTATGATCCTTATTCATTCAACAAATCTAACAAATATTCATGGAGTGCTATGTGCTCAGGACTGTAAGGCACTGGCATACAGTAGTAAACCAAATGCTGAATGGATTTTATCTATAGGGTGATACATACTTAACACACAAGTAACTACTAATAAGTCTGTTAAGTACTAGGAAAGAAAAATGTAGGATGGCTCTAATTATAGCTCAGGAGGTCAGGGGGTGGGGTGGGTCTCCTCTGAAAAAATGACATCTGTGACAAGACTTGAAAGATGAGGAGTTAGCCAGGCCAAGGGTGGGGGAAAGATAATCCACGCAGAGGGAGCAGTATGAATGAAGGCCTAGAAGAGAGAGAGAACTAGGCACATGACAAGACAGAAGACCTGTCTGAGGCTCTAGAAGAAGCTGGCACGGCTACAGTGTGGTCAAATGAGGAAGAATGGCTCAAGATGGGGGTGGTTGGGCAGGCAGCAGTCCAGGGCCAGATCACACAGGGTCTTTAGCCATGGTAAAAAGTTTGACTTCTATTCTAAAGGCAAAGGGAAGTCACTGACAATGGGTTTTAAGCAGGGAAACTGGAAATTCCTTCTCATTTTCAAAAGCTTACTCCACCAGCTGTGTAAGAATGGGCTGAAGCAGAAGTAAGCACACCAATCAGATGATAGTTGCTTGACTAGAATGATGAAGTAGTGGTTGCTTTGAGAATTATTTGGAGATTTTTCCCATTTACACCCATGTTTGGCCCACGCCTTTCCCGAGCGCCAGACAGAGCCTTCCAGACATGTCCATTTGGGCATCCCATGAACACTTCAAAATCAATATATTCCCCAAATGAACTCAACATCTTCCCCACCAAACTAAGCTTCCTCCTGTATCCCAGAACTCAGGGTACAGCAACACCATCCATTCACTGTTACAACTTCCTCCTCTGCCAAACTTCAAGTGAGCACCAAGTCTTTTTGCACTTGCTTCTAACTTTCCTGTTCTTTTCATTTACACCTTCATGCTCAATGCCAGGTTCTCATTATCCCTTGTCTCTCCAACTCTAGCCTTATTCTCTTCAACCCAACCGCTACACTGCAGCCACACTGCACATGAACACTGCTTAAACTCCTCCAACAGATCTCTGCTGCCCTCAGGATGAAATCAAACCTGTTAGCAGTCTACGAGACAGAACAGGGTCTGGCCCTGAATATACCTCTCTAGACCCAGCTTTCCTGCACTCTTGCTGGACCAAACTCCTCCCAACTCCAATTATGCCATGTTCTCTTCTACAAATGTGACTTTGCACTGCTTTCCCGCCTTCTGAAGCACCTCCTCTCTTCATCTGGCCAACTCCTCCTCGATCTTCAAGGTTCTTCTGCTCAGATGTACTTTTTACATGAAACCTCTCCAGGCCCTGATGCCTCTAGAGTGGTAGCTAATCCTCCTTTGTGCTTGGCTTGGTATTCTGGGTAAGACTCCATCACTGCAATTATAATTGTGTTTCTCTAGGTTGAAGATGAGTCTCCTCTAGGGTAGAAAACAAAAGTCTAGCCTAATGTTCTGGCTGAATCACTAAAACACAACATATTATTCTGGTTCCCTCTGACACCTACATTTGTAAAAACCCCCTAACATGAAACTTCAGAGTTTATCTGGAGCTCCATCTCCTCTATTGGGAGTGGTCTTTCTTGAGTCAGTCCCATTCTCTGGAGGACTCCAAATGGAACCAAGGAAAAGAAGGGGGGACACCTTTCCAGTCAATTCTACCAGCCACTTGTGGTTACTGATCAGGAGTGCTGATGTCTCAGCACAAGAGCCCACACATTCAATGTGTGACATTTATTACACACCACCCCAACTCCTGTCTGAATACACAGGATAAGAACAAACAACACGAATTTGTGCATTCTGTACAGTCACACTCTTCTCAGTCCCCACCTCCACCCAACTTGCGTGTGCCTTTTCAGTTTGCTCAGCCTCTGCTCTTCCCACACACCAGTGAATAAATGTTTTCCCCTGCTTTTAGGCCTGTGTCTAAAGCCTTTTCCCTACCAAGCCTAAGGTCCACCTCCTCCATGAAGTCCAAGACTTCTCTAGCTCACACCAAATTCCCACCACTCTGGTCAGTTAGCAGTTCACTGAGTTTGTATACTTTCAGACACCTGTCTGCTCTGAGTAGGCCCTAGCTAAAATACGTGGTCAAATGGTCAACATTTAGGTCACAGGTTATTCAATAAATCTGAAACATAGTCCCTGTTTGGCTTAAAAGCTATAGATTGGAAAGGTACTTTGAATAATATGGAAAGATGAAGGTAGTTGATTTGTTAGATGGTTAGGATTGAATGATTGTTAGAATTACTGACATCTGCCGGGCATGGCGGCGCACGCTTGTAATCCCAGTACTTTGGGAGGTGGAGACCGGAGGAATCGGGTTCGCGGCCAGCCTCAGCTCTCTCGCTCTCTCTCTCTCTCTCTCCCTGTCTCTTGCTCTCTCTCTCTCTCTCTCTCTCTCTCTCTCTCTCTCCTTAGTGAGGCCCTCTGCAACTTCGTGAGACCCGGTTTCAAAATAAAGTATAAAAAATAGGGTCGGGGGCGTAGCGCGGAGGTAGAACGCCCCTGCGTTCAATCCCTGGTACCGCAAAAAAAAAAAAAAAGAATTACTGACATCTTAAAAAAAAACTGTTGGAGATGGACAGGAAGGGCTGAGGGTTAGGGAGTGCCAACTTCATCTCTGAGATCAGACATTATTAGTTCATCTAAGGGCAGTCTGGACTCTGAGAATCCGACTCATGCCATTTAAACACACAAAGCCCGGAATGCCAGCAAATTAGATATGATGGGAAATATATGGTTCCATTTACTGGAACAATCGCTTCTGATATCCAGAGTGCTGTGCACCCCACTCCCCATTCCTAGGCTTCTGGAAAGCCAGTCTAGTAATCAGCAGCCAGCTTCAGCACAGATGACAGTAAATGGTGGTAGAAGGTCCTGAAAGCTGTGCCATCCATGTTGCAAGGGCTGGGAGATGTAGGTTATTCACCACTACACAGTATTTCCTAGACTAATTCCACTGGAACTGAGCTGTGCCAGGCTCCACTCATAGATGTGGAATAATTACTTAAAAAAATTCAAAGCTAGGTAGTTAAAGTAAAACCACAGACAGCATACCTTTTCCAGTGATGTGGTAGCTAAATCGTTTTTTCTTTTTCTTCTTGCTTAGGTGTTTTTGTTTTGTTTAAAGACAAACATCTTGCTGGGCATGGTGGTACATGCCTGTAATCCTAGTACTTGGGAGGCTGAGACAGGTTTAAGGCCAGCCTCAGCAATTTAATGAGACCCTGTTTGGAAATTAAAAAAAAAATAAGGGCTGGGGGTGTAGCTCAGAGGTAGAAAGCCCCTGGGTTCAATCCCTAGGACCAACAAAACAAAACAACAAACAAAAAACAAGCATGACAAACATCTTAAAATGTTCCTAGGGGCTTAATAAGAGATCTTTGGTTTTTACTGCCAGAGTGCTATGCTATGCCTAGTGACAAGAATACCTATGTCTACAGAAAGCCTCATTTCTTCAGACAATTCTGGCTTTTTATACCTTTATCTCAGACTTAGTACAATTTAGTTAAATTCCAGGTTAATTGTTATTTTTTAAAAAAAATTTTGGTGGTACTGGGGATTGAACCCAGGGGCAGTCAACCTCTGAGCTACACCCCCAGTCCTTTTTATTTTTTGTTTTGAAACACGGTCTTGCTATGTTGCTGAGAGGAGAGTCTCCCTGAGTTGCTGAGGCTGGTCTTGAACCTGTGATCCTCCTGTCTCAGGCTCCCAAGTACTGGGATTACAGGTATGCACCACCATGCCCAGTTTCAATATACTATTAATATCATAACATTTGGGAAATATCTGCCCTCAAAAGCAGCATCAAAATTTCCCTTAGGGACTTGACTATCAGTGTACTTTATATGCACCAGGCCTTTATAAAAAGGTGGTAGATACTTTCTTAGAGTATATTACTTCAACATGTTGATTTTATTAGATCCAGGATTGTCATTCCGCAAATTTGAGCAGTGTTCTGTTGTTAATGTTCATCTTTTTCTAAGTTGGGACTTTTTCTTCCCACAAATCTTTCTATAAACTACAATGCTATATACAGATACATCTACATTATGCTAAAATCTAGTAGTAAGACAATATCTGATGTAATACCCCAAATAATCTACTGTATTATTTTACATTTACTACAGATGTATTTCATGGAAACTTCTTAAATATACTATCACCTCTAGGAATTTTTTTTTCCTGAAGAAAATGGAAAACATGAGGTGAACAAATCCAATTCTGAAATCCTTTACCAAAGTCAAATGCAGTAAATATATAACTAATACCTTTAAAAAACTCCCCCCCTAAAATTTAGTTTTTATGTCAGGAATTGTATTTGATACTGCATTCATTCAACCAACAGATGTTTATGGAGGGGCTACTAAATGGTAAGTAGCTCTAAAATGATGAACTAGGCTGATATTTTGCCCTCAAGGAACTTATTCTGTTGCAGAATAAAGACTAAATACTCAGGATCTTACAGGCTCCGAGCCTAAAAGCATTCTGGGCAAACTTAATAATCAGTCAGCAGGCTTAAAAGAAACTTAATACATCTTAACCTTGATTCCTTTTATTATCTTTTCATGGGAAACTATTTGCAAAAATAGGTTCCTCACAGCTTCCAGAGTATGATGCAAACTCATCCATTCGGCACAAAAGAGCCACATTGATCTGGCGTGCCCTCCTCCCTCACTCTGCCTACCCAGTGATTCATCCTTCCACTGTCACTTTCTCTGTGAAGCCTCCTTGAACTCTCTCCAGCTCCACTTCATCCTTAGGCAGAGTTAATTACTGCCTGCTCTGGTTTACCAAGGTATTACACTGTAATTATTTGTTCACTCATCATTCTCTCCAGCTAGACTGGGAGCTCACTTTTTGAAGACACAAGACTGTACCTTGCTCCTTCTGCATCCTGAGTCTAGCAAAGTACTAAGAATAGAGATGGATGGATGGAATGAGGTGAATCACAGAAACAGAGAATCCAATATATAGTATCTGAGATAAACAGGTTCTTTTTCCCCCAGGATTCTTTGCTCAATTTCTATACTCAATAAAAGTAAGAGACATATTAGTGATGTTACTATCTAATTTTGAATGCTGGAGGAAACATGTTATTAGGGAAGCCCTCTATTGCTTTATGTCCAATTCTCTACACTGAAGAGTAAAACAGTTTCTTCCTCTCTAGTTGGGTCTTTGAAAATAAAAAGTTAGAATGGTCTCAGATGACTCACTAACAATTATATTTCAGACAGCAATCTTTACAAGTGTATTCACAAAATAATTGGCTTTGGAAGACGATAATACACTTCAGTGATGAATAGTGTGAAAAGACAGGCTAGACATTTTATTTTTTAGATTTTTAGGCATTCGAGATACCAAGCTTTTGACTTTCAATCACATATTGCATATGGCTTCATAAGTCATGCTAGATGCCATCAGTTGTTACTTTACTGATGCATTTCCTTACATGCTGCTGTCTGGAACTTCAGGATCAAATTAACAGGAATCAGAATGGCAGGACTATAAGAAAAACCCATTTAAACATATCTAATTTTGTTTAGGATCAGGGTTCACCTTCCCCTGTTGAGATTTCCCAAATGGGTACTCTCATTCTGATTTGTTTGGGGATGCCATCTGTGATTAGAGGAAAAACATGTAACTTTTGACTTAAAAAGCAGTACTGAGCCTGGTGCAGGGGTGTGCCTATAGTCCCAGGTACTTAGGAAGCTGAGGCAGGAGGATCTCCTGCAGGAGATTGAGACCAGCCTGGGCAACACAGCAAGCCCCTATCTAAAAATCAACAACAAATCACCAGAAACAAAAATCCCTGAAAACCAAAACCTTCTATCCAAAAAACAGTTTTGTATATTCCCTCTGTGGGTACCAATGACCAACTTCCACAGGATTCAAGAATCTACTAATCACTGAATGAGTATAAAGGGTTCGGTGCCAGCTATACAAAGATGACTAGGACACTGGGTGGCTCTGACCCAAGGAAAGTGTTAAATATGTAAACAATTTCAACAGAACTCAAGTTCTGCCACAGTTGTGGGCACAGAATGTTATGGCAGCTCACAGAGGAGGAGTGACTCATCTGGATGTGTGGGGTGATGGACAGTAATGGAAGATGAAAGTAAAAAAGTCAGATTAAGTCCCCCAGTCCACTTTGCATCACTCCTTGTCAACTGTATTCACTTCCAAGGCTTCAACAACTACTCCTACCAGTCAACAATGTCCACATCTGCAATCTCAGCTCCCATTTCCAGTCTCTCTGGACTTCAGGAACATATTCCAATCTGTCTCAGGACATCCATCTCTCCATGTCTCACAGGCATCTCATACAATCATGTATCACTCTTACCTCTACCAGACCACATCTTCCTGTATTCTATCTTCTGCTTTTAGAGTCAACAAACCTTAGTGCCATCTTCCTCTACCCTTTTTATCCCTCATCTACAAGTGGCCACCAAGGCCTGTCAATTCTACTTCCACATGTCTCTAAAACCACTATTTCTCTGTCTCTCCGTTCCCTCTGTGTAGGCCTGCTCCTTTTCTCCCTCCAATTACTACAATAGCCATGAAACTAGTCTATTTACTCCAAACTGTTTCAATTTATTATTCATTCATCCTATGAACTGGATGCAAGGCACTATGGGTACTGAAGCAAATAATACATACAAAGAAAGTGTCTGCTTTATGAAGCCTTCTTTTTATTCAGTGATAGCCAATTTCCTTTAAAAAAATTAACCTAGTTATTCATATACTGACCTCAAGACTTCAATAGCCTGCCACTGCCAAGAGGATAAACTGTTAGCATAGTCCACAGGCTCTTCAGCATCTGGCAAATCCTATCTTTCCAACCTCTCCTCTCCCTTGCACAGGTCTCTTAAACTCCAGGCACATCCAGTTACTTCCCTTTTATTAAAACTGCATGTGTTTCTTCAGCCTTTACCACCTTGGCAAATGGTACTTCCTATGCCTGGAACACTTTTTCCTCTTCTCCCTAGGAATTCCTACTGTAGAGATCCTGAGTTTCTAAGCATCACACAGCATGGAAATTAGGTTTAGAAGTCTGCTTCTCCCCCCTGATTGTGAGTTCCTTGAAGAAGAGCAGTAACATATTCACTGCTGTGCTCAGTGTGAGGGTGGACTCACTCAGTAAAGCAAGAAACACAGAATCCAGCTATGTGAGGAAGCAAAGGTCAGGAAAATTAGGAGCTCAAACGTCACTTGATGACCTGTTCAAAGAATTTATCTGTCCAGTTCTCTGGCATCCGAGGACAGAGCTTCCTTTAGGGGTGTGTTTCTCAAAGTACAGAACAGGATATCTTTAAATAACACCATTAGGTAGACAGCAGGTCCTTCCTTTCAATATTTCTGATTTGCCTGGAGAAAAACACACAGCTGTGGCAAATGGTCTCATAAATTCACTCTCATACCATCTCCCAATTTCAGCTACCACAACATAACTCCTCTTTCTACATGTTCCAAATAGTTGTCTTAACCCACTGTCTCTAATTCCTCACCCTTCATTCTCTTTAAATCTACACCAATAAGGTTTTCACTTCTACCACTCTTAAGACTATTATTATCAAGTTCACTAAGACCTAAACAGTATTATGTAATTGAACATTCCCTACCTCTGAACAGCTTTCCTTACTTGGCTTCCAGGATATGATTCCCTTTTGTCTTTTCTCCTATCTCAATAGTCTTTACTTCTTAGTCTCCTCTGCTTGTTCCTTCCCAACTCCCCAATCTTCTCTTAATATCTGCATGTCCCAGGGCTCAGTGCTTTTCATCCACTTTTCTGGCTTTAAATATCATCTACATGTATAGCTCCAGTCCAGAGGTTCTCTGCATTCTAGATTCATATATCAACTGTGTATCAATACTTCCACTTGGATATCTACTAGGCATATAAAAGCCTAACATGCTTAAAACCAAAATCTTGAAACCACCCTTCCAATCTGTTCTCCCCATTTTTTTCATTTAAGAAAATCTGAACTCTTTCAAGTTATTCAAGCCAAAATAATTGAGCACCACTGACACCTCTCTATCTCACACTACACATTCAATTTGTCACTAACTTTAGCTGGCTCTACCTTAAAATGTAACTTTCACCATAACTTATTATTGCCATGGCATCCCAATATCTTCTACTTTCAACATGTTGGCCAAGTGATCTTTTGTCACTTGACTCCTCCAACCATCCAATGGCTTTCTGTCTCAATCAGATTAAAAATGCACAATGGACTATGAAGTCCTACGAATCTAGCTATCCTTCCCCACCTGACTCAGTTCCCTCCACTCTTTTCCTTGCTCACTCTACTCCAGCCACAATAGGTTCCCTCGGATTCCCTGAACATACTTTTCTACCTCAGGGCTTTTCTGTCTGCTCCTCACTCTTCTTGGAAGATGCTTCTCCTACTTGTCCACATGGTTTATTCTCTCACACTCTTCAGGTCTGGGATTGAATGCCACTATATCAGTGAAGCCTTCCTTGAGTGCCCTATTTATTGTGGTACAGGGAATTGAACCCAGGAGCGTGCTACCTTTGAGCTACACCCCCAGCCCTATTTTATTTTTTATTTCAAAACAGGGTTTCACTAAATTGCTGAGGGCCTTGCTAAATTGTTGAGGCTGGCCTTGAACCCATGATCCTCCTGTCTTGGCCCCCCAAGTACTGGGATTACAGGCATGCTTGGCTTTGGCTACTCTATTTAAAATAACAACTTCCCTTATCCCTGATTTTTCTGTATCATACTCATTACTAGCTAACATACTGTTTATCTTGCTTAACTTATTTATTGTCTACTGCTACTTATTAGAGTTTCATGAGAGCAGATTTTTATTTGGTCTATTCACAGCTGTATTCTCAGGGCCAAGAACACTACTGGCATATGGAAATGGCACAAAGGGTGATTTGCTGAATGAATAAAATGAGAAATTCTGTTTGCTGCTAGAATGTCTTCAGTACTGGAACCTGCCAATTCCCTTTTATGGCTCAGTGCCTTTGCAGGTGAAAGGATCAAGTCAAATTTAGGAACGTTAAGTTGAAATGTTTTGTTTTCATTTTGCTTTATCATTACTTTTTACTTTAGACCTTGGGTCACTACTCTTTTGACAAAACTATTTTAAATACGTATTAAGTTCAAAAAGTGATCTAAGAAATTACAGTGCAACTAGCACAGGGGCATGGCAAAAACAGTGAGAGGTATTTAAATGATTGAAATTCAGGAACTCTCAGAGTAGGTTTGCCAAATAAAATATCGGACAGTCAGTTAAATTTGTTAAACAATGAATGCCCTTTTTTTGGTAGCGTATGTCCTGAACACTGTGAGTGAAGCACACTAAATTTTCGTTGTTTATCTTAAAGTCTATGTGAACTAGGTATTTTATTTTTGTTTTTGCTAAATCTGGCAACCCTATCTTAGGAAAAACAAACTGCACTCAGTTTGTCGCTTCCACTTCGACCTAAGAGAACAAGCTAATAGGATTCTTGTCCTATCTACAGCCAGCGTGGCTTCTACGCCCAAACAAACGTGTCCCTGTGAGCGGGTACTAAGGCCCAATGTCCTAAATAGCAAAGAGGCAAAGACCCACAGTGCACTCTGGAAAGAGAAACGCTCTGGCAGCTCAGATCGAGCTGGCTGGTCAGGGGCATCTAATGGGGGTGGGGGATGAGGGGAGGATTCCGGGCCGGCTTCCTTTCCCAGCCTCTCAGTCACTTGCTAGGCGGAGGCCAAGGCTTGGCAGCCACTTTCTGACCCTTACCGATGTTGCCTTCGATGGACAGCCTTCGGGGCCCGCGCCCCGCGTGCAGGCCCCTTGAGGGGGGCGCACCCTCGAGTTGGTTCTGAGCCATGGAACCGAAGAGCGTTCGAAGCCGACTTAGAAAGAACCGGCCGGCGGCCATCCCACCCACGCTCAGCGTAAAGCTCACTTCCGCCCAGAGCACTTCCGCCCTAGGAGCCGCTGTTTACGCGCTCGGCGCGCTTCTGACGTCAGAGGATCGCCGGGCAGGAAGTGGGTGGGGCGGGCTGGCTGGGAGGGGCCCAAGGGAGCGCTCTGGTTTTTTACGGGTAGTAGCCAAGCTTTGGGAGAAGGAAGTCTCATTACGTAGGGGTGGGGAAGAGTTTGCATATAACTGGAGTTGTGACGGTGAGATTAGGCCCTCCGTTTTTTGTTTACTGGACAAATAACATTTTAAAAGAGACATATAGTTCCATCACCTTTGCATTTTTATAGACAAATAAAAATAAGGGTAATTTAAAAAGAGCTTTCCCGATATTTGTTGTCTATTTTTTATTCTAATATGGGAAAGAATTGGACGATTTTTAAGCAGGAAAATGTGATGACTTACAGGAATTAATTTTTCCCATTTTATTTATTTATTTATTTATGCTGGGGATTGAACCCAGGGGCATTCTACCTCCAAGCTACACCCCCAGCCCTAATTTTATTCTTTATTTTGAAACAGGGTCTCACTAAGTTGCAGAGGGCCTCACTAAGTAGCTGAGACTGGCTGCGAACCTGCAATCCTCCGGTCCCATTTCCTTTAATTCCCAGCACAATGCTGGAACATATTGAATAAATTAAAGTAGTTCATTAATTACACGCCATCTATTTTTGCTCTTGAATAAATAAATAAATAAATAAATGTTAGCTCAGATCGATTTGCATAATAACCAAAGAATCCCAACAGGCTAAAGTGGTGGATGTCCAAGGATAGACTGGATTCTGTGGGTGTGAGCAGTGGCGGGGGGTGGGGGTGAGGTGCAGGGGCCAGGTGCATGGTAAGGGGATTCAGAATGGAATTTGTAAAAGGCTGTGGAGAGGCAAGGTAGAGATTTGCTGGTGCACAAAACCCATGTTCTGCTGTCGTTGGAGAACTGTGCCCTGAAGAGGGGCAAGGGACCTGAGCTGCTGCCACCAGTGAGGTCTGACTGGCTTTGTCCTGCCACCCCCCATCGTCATAACAACTTTTGAAGTAATGATTTACAAGATGTAAAATGTTCCCATCGCTTAAACCACAAGAGTCAAATCTGGAGTCGACAGGCCAAATCGGCATTGAAGCAGCACTTACTTAGATGTGGGAAGTTTTAGGAGACAAGAATCTGATTGCGAGGTGGGTGGGGAGGAGCTGGTGGTTGGGACACCTGTTTTGAAGCTGTTGTCATAGAAAGCACAGGCCCTTTTTCTTATATTTATGTTTATATGGGATGACTGAAGTCACATTTGAATATTAAGCATGTTATTTAAAAATAGATTGAAAATTTGCTTAGAATAACCTGGGGAGGAGGGGCACTGATAGAAATGGGAGCAAAGTCCACCCCCATCCCCACTCCTGCAGCCACCTCTGTGTAAAAATACTGCTTACATTTCTTTGCCTATCTAAATTCAGACTTGGAAAACATTCATCCAAAAATGTTTGAGAGGCTCTCTGTGTCCTCAGGGTCTGGCTGTCTCAGGGTTGTTGTGAAGGTTAAATGAGGACATCGTCCGCAGATTTGGGCAGGCAACTAACTTCCTAAAAGTTAGAGCTCCTAAAAGTTACTTCAAAAAACATATAATGAAGTATAATATATAGTGAAGAAACGTGCATGTATTTTAAGTGTATAGTTCAAGGAAATGTTCACAAGCTACTCTTATGTTACCTGAATTCAGATCAAGAAGTAGAACATTATTAGTATCCCCCAAATCTGCCATGTGCCCTACTAGTTACTATCCTTCAAGTAACCACTAGCCTGACTTCTAACAGCAGAGATCAGTTTTGTCTGTTCTTTATGTGAATGGGATCATCTAATAAGTACTTCTTTCATTTAACATATTATCTGGGAGTCATCCATGTTGTATGTAGTAGTTTCAATTCATTCATGTTCATTGCTACATAGAATTCCACCATGTTACTATACCACAATATATCTTAGTCATTCTATTATCAATGGACATTTGAGTTCTAATTAGAGCCATAATAAATAATGTTGCTATGAATGTTCTTGTGCATGACTTTTGGTAAATGAAAGTATGTATTTCTCTTGGGTGTATATCTAGGAGTGGAACTGCTATGTGATAAATTATATACATTCTCATCTTTAACACAACTGAACCAATTGAAACTGCCACCATCAATGAGTGATATATCATGAATTTGAAAATTTTTATTCATTCTGTGGTACCTAATGGTGCCCTCTTGTAGTTCTTTTTTTTAATTGTGGTACTGGGGATTGAACCCAGGGGCATTCTACCTCTGAGCTACACCCCCAGTCCTTTTAATTTTTTGTTTGGAAACAGGGTTTCGCTAGGTTGCTGAGAGTCTCCCTATATTACTGAAGCTGGTTTTGAACCTGTGATCCTCCTGTCTCGGCCTCCCAAGTACTGGAATTACAGGCTATTGCCACCACACCCAGCTCTTCTTATAGTTTTAATTTGCAATTTCCTGATGATCAATGAAGTCGAACATACTTCATGTTTATTGGCCATTTCAGTATCCTCTGTTGTGCAGCATCTATTCAAGTCTTGCCCATTTTTCTATTACATGTCTTAATCTTCATATATTCTAGATGTGAGTCCTTTGTGAATATTTTCTCTCACTTTATAGCTTGCTTCTAAAAGAGTTTTTATTTTATTTATTTATTTATTTTTTGCAGTGATAGGTATTGAACCCAAGGGCATTCTGCCTCTGAGCTACACCCCAGCCCTATTTTTAATTCTTTATATTGAAACAGGGTCTCACTAAATTGCAGAGGGCCTCACTAAGTAGCCGAGTCTGACCGCAAACTTGTGATCCTCTGGTCTCAGCCTCCCAAGTACTGGGATTATAAGCGTGTGCAAGAGTTTTTATTTTATTTATGATGTATAATGTACATTAATAAACTAAAATATAATTTGCCTAATTGCCTATTTAGTTTTCCTTATACCATCATTAGTAATGCTTTTTTTTTAAATCTCCCTTTACTTATGCTAGTTTGATTACACTGTGCCATGTGTAAAATTTCAGTATCTTTCTGGGTCCCAATTTCAAATTCCTAGGATAAAGAATTGTCCCAGATGTCATCAGGAATTTAATGTTGGTCCAATCAGCTGTGGCCAAGGATAGGGTCTCATGGAACAAACACAGGTGTCGGGGTTTCACCTCTGTGCATAAGAAAGGAAGATACCCCAAAAAAGGTGGGATAAGTTCCTACTGGCAGTAGTAAACAGAGAGTTTTCACCTCAGGTCAGGTGCTGGCCAGAGGACAAAGTAGTGGCATATTGGTAAGCAGAATTACCTCCCATTTACCTGGGAGAATGAGCTGCTTTCTGCTTCTGGGGGGTTGTCAGATATCTGCTGGGGTTTATGAGTAAGAGTTGATATTGCCTTGCAGGGACCAAAAACAAACAAATAAAACAAAACAAAATGTGACTTTTTTTTCAGTACTGGAGATCAAACCCAGCAGCATTCTACCCCTGAGCTACACCCCCAGGCATTTTTAATTTTTATTTGTGGTACTGGGGATGGAACCCAGGGGCATTCTACCTCCGAGCTACATTCCCAGGCCTATTTTATTTTTTATTTGAAAACAGAGTCTTGTTAAGTTGCTGAGAGCCTCACTAAGTTGCTGAGGCTGGCTTTGAACCTGCAATCCTCCTGTCTCAACCTCCCAAGTACAGGGATTACAAATGTGTGCCACCACGCCCAGCTAATTTTTTAAATTTTGAAACAGGGTCCTGCTAAGTTGCTGAAGCCAGCCTTGAACCTGCAATCCTTCTGTCGCAGCCTCCCAAGTACTAGGATTACAGGCATGTGCCAGGATACCTGTCCAAATATGTGACTTTCTTTTGCTTCTTGGACTTTTGGTCAGCTACATCTCATCTACATCAAACATTTTCTAATGTGCTGGATTGTGCTAAATGGATATAGTTAAACTGAGAAGTATGTTTCCAGAATACTCTGCCAATAGGGCTCTTACTAGAGTTGGCCAAAAGAGGATGTGGCATGAGATTTGGAAGGCAGAATGGGATCTCCAGCCACTCCTCTGGGGAGATCTCTGTAGTCAGATACTATGACAAACAGATGTGCCCAGAGACAGATCCCAACTAGCCCTCCAATAGTTGTGACCCCTCTCTAATTATCCTAGAAGTCCTTGCAGACCTTCACTTCCCCAGCTCCTTCCACCTTGGATAAAGTCTCATTCCTGTAATCAATCCCTTATTCTCAGAATACCCATGGTAGCTCTGTTCCCCTGAATGAACTCTTACTGCTAACCCTAATCATAAAGGAAGGAGTTTTAAAATGTGACCTCTAGCAGGGCATGGTGGTGCATGCCTGTAATCCCTGTACTTGGGAGGCTGAGACAGGAGTATTGCAGGTTCAGAGCCAGCCTCACAATTTAGTGAGGCTCTCAGCAACTTAGCGAGACCCTGTTTCCATATAAAAAATAAAATAGGGCTGGGAGTGTAGCCCGGAGGTAGAATGCCCCTGGGTTCAATCCCCGAATACTGAAGACCCTGGTTCCATCCCCAGCATGGAAAAAAAATGGCTTTTGGACTCCAGTGGCCTAGGGGTAAGGATTAAGAGGGAGAATCCATTAGCAGGGCCTGCCCTTCACTTTCTTTAAGACTCTCTCTCTCTCTCTCTCTCTCTCTCTCTGTAGATAATTCAACATCCACTGAAGAATTTAGGACAGCACTTTTTTTCTCGAAGTGGAGTAGGGGTGACAGGAGGGGTGAGGGTAGTCAGATGGGTGTGGGGGTAGAGAGGGTTCTGACCTGGTCAGCCTACCCATCTTGGGGCAGGTAGCGAGGGCAGTCTACTTGTCCTCCGGGCCCATGTGGTGATTGTGTGTCTGCCCTCAGGCCTTTTCCCTGTGCTTTCTCTTCCAACAGCCAGCCTCCTCAGAGTCAGCCTAGGAAGCACACAGGGAGGACTTCACATGCTCCCAGGGAGTGTCCTCATGAATTACTGGCAGATGTGAGACTATGAAAACCAGTTCCCTGCCTCCAGTCCAGCTCAGACTCCAGAGCTGCAGTGTTGGGGACCCACTGGGGGACTTTGCCTGAGACCACCCCCTTGCTAGGCTTCCTCCCCTTTTCTCTTCTGCTTCTCCCAGTCTACTTCCTTCTCCAGAGATCAACTCCTTAGTAAGTCATTTGCATGTGAATCTTATTTCAGGTTCTGCTTCCTGGAAACCCATCCTAACACTGACGTCTTCTACGGTTTTTAAAAATGTGCTCCTCCACCCTACCTACTCCAAAGAGGGAAAGTTGCAGGGATGGTGGAAGAAGAACATCTTGCAATGGGGTCCCTGCAATGAACTTCTAGGCACCTTTCTCTCCAAGTGGCTGTGTCTGGGATGGCTCATGGGCCAGGTGGGATGTGATCAGGAGCTTGGTGGCTGGGGACTTGGCTTGGTGGAGAGAGGGAAGGGGCACCAGGCAGAAATGAGGACCTAGTTCTGCTACTAGCTGGCTGGGTGGTCTAGTAATTAGTAAATTAGCTATAAAAAGGGGATGATACAAGTACCTGCTTCATAGGGTTATGATGAGGATTAAAGGAGGAAATCCCTGTGAAGCTCTTAACCGGGTACCTAGCGTATTATAAGCACTCATTGTTAGTTGTTATTATTATCCCTTATTTTCTCATAGTACTTTGTGGGTGCTTCTATTTCCCCTTATATCATTGTCTTGTATATACTATAGGTGTCTGTCTTTCCTTTATGCAGTGAGATCCTGATGGGCAGGAATCATCTTTGTGGGAAACATAAATCACATGTTGTCTTACCCAGCAGTAAGGAGGGTCACTTAGAGTTAGTGTTCAGTGAATACTTGTAAAAGTAAATAGAATTGACCAAGGGTGGGGATGGGGGGGGAGAGAGAGAGAGACAGAATGAATGAGAGAGAGAGAGAGAGAGAGAGAGAGAGAGAGAGAGAGGAAGGATATGAATATGTTCTTCCCAAGAGTGCTGTTCCTTTCTTGATTAATTTTGGGGCAAAATACAATCTAATCTTCAATGACAAAGGCTCTCAGAGAGATCCTAAAGCCCACTATGACTTTCCTTCACCTAAGTACAAATGGATTGTATTTGAACCACTCGTGTTACATTCTATAAGGCTTGGGTTCATGTTCTCTAGTGTATTGCCTGTGAGTTCAAGGACTTACAACTCTGAAAGCCCAAGTTTCTTAACTCCTCAGAGTCATCAAGCTTTCATTCTTACTCATGTTCAAGGAGAAAGACAAAATGGTAGAGCAGGGATCAGATAAACTTGAATTTTATTCTTGGTTCTGTGTGATCTTTAGTAAGACCTTAACTTCTCTGAGCCTCAGTGTCCTTTCCTATAATATGGGGATAATAATAGTAACTACCTCACAGGGATATTTTGTGGATTAGAAATAATCTGTGAAAAACCCTTAGCATTGTGTGGGAGACACAGCCCAGGAAAAAAAAAAAGAGCCCCATACAGAGGAGTAAGGCTTGCAGGTTTTAATGTTTCATGACTGGTAACAGCAGTCCAGAGGGGATCTTCAGAAACCTGTTGTGACTTTAGAAGCACTTCCTGTGGACAATGGAGGGCCCTGCCTCATCATACTCAGGCTTGCTGATCCACATCTGCTGGAAGGTGGAGAGAGAGGCCAGGATGGAGCCTCCGATCCAGACTGAGTACTTCCGCTCTGGGGGAGCAATGATCTGCAAAGAATAAATGTGGTGAGTCATGATCAGCGCCCAAGAGAACAGGCAAAGAAGCTGGGTGCAGTGGTACATGCCTATAGACCTCACTCCCACAACCCTCCAAAAAAGAATAGGCAAGGCGGACCAGAAATCATCTCACCATGCTGCCAAACTGCCCCAGGAAAGGGCAGCCTCCACGATCAGAAATGACCAGGATAAACATGGTAGTAGGCTAGATGATCACTCAAAAATTCCACTCTCCTATCCCTCTTCCTGTCCTCCATGGGAAGAGGGTATTTCCCTAACCTGTGGCTTAGGGCTGGGCCATGTTTGCTTTGTCCAATGTGATGTTAGTGGCCATGACACAAACATTTGTTGAAATGTGCATGTGTGGCTGGTCATGCTCTCTTGTGCCTCTGCTATCATCATGAGAAGAGCTTCCCCTAAGGAGCTGCTGGCCCTCTGACCTGGGCCCCATAAGGAGATGTGAACTTGACCTGCGCTGGCTGTACCTGCAGAGCTGCCTAGCCAAGCCTGACTTTCTACAGACCTGCAGATGTATAAGCAATAAATGCTTATTGCTATGTGACTGAAATTTCATAGTTGTTTGTTTCTCAGCCATAGCTGACCAATACCAACCCTTGTAGGAGAAGCCCTATTATGTCCTTGCCTGGGACTTGGATGCATGGGTGGGTCAGGCTGGGCTGCCTCCATTCCTGAGTTCAATCCTGTCTTCCCAGACCTTGTTTTGAGTTTTGTCTGTCAACAGCCACTTACATCTGAGCAGTTCTCAAATTCATGCAGTTATCAAATTCATTGAGTAGTTCTCAATTCAATTGAGCAGTTCTCAAATTCATCCTTTCCACTAGGAGTCCTGAGTTTAGCCTTTAGAAATTGGCTACCATGTCAAACAACTTTGAACTCCACCTAAAAGTGGATCCAGAAGGACTATCAGTCTTCAGTTAATTTCCCAGTTTCTAAAGGGTCTAGGAATTCAGTGCTAGAGCAAACCAGATGCTAAACTGATTTCTCTGTCTCTTTAAAAATCGCTCTCCATGTTTTCTAAATTGCAGAGATCATGGAATTGCAGAATAAGAAGGATCTTTAGAAGTTATCTTATTCAGGCAGGCCAAGGTCATCCAGATGCTCCTTGAACAGATATCACAAGGGCTGAGAAGGCACAGTCTCTAAGATGGTAACCAATTTTATTGCTGGGCAGTTCTAGTTGTGAGAAAACTGGCTTCTCTTAGGTTGGTGATTCTGAATCTCAGCTCCATCCCACCCCAAATCTTTTCTTACATGTCTCTAGGCTTGCCTCTTCTCTCCCATTCTATAAATTCTGCTGTTCAGCTTAGTTGGGGTGCTCATACAAGCTCACACACCCCAGCTACCTCTGTTCTCTCTATTCCCTCTGCCTGGGGGGCCCTTTTCCTTTCTTTTGTTTTATTTAGGTTGCCCTTGCACTGATCATGTCTGTTAATTAGATCCTAAACTCTGTGATGAGTTAGGAGATGCACCGCATCAGTGGTGGTTGGTTATCAGCATAGGGGAAGGGGCCACCAGACCTGTTGAACCAGGATCTGGGGGTGAGGCTAGGTATGGAATCCTGACATGTGGCCCTGCCCCAGGCCTGGCATGGTGCCCCGCATGTGGCAGGCCTCGGTAAGCATGTTGTTCCTGAGGCTCTGGGTGGGAAGAGCCTACAGGCTCTCACCAGTTTTCTTGTCGCCAGCTCTGCTTCCCTGCAATGAGCACCTTCCATTAGGCAGGAGAAGGCCTAGGCAGTCTTGCTTTCTGAAGAAGTTTCTAGCATACACTGACAAAGAGTACACTTCTCACATCAGGCATACTCCCCAGAGACTAGCTTTATTGTGAGACCTTGTAACTGCCCACCAATTTGTTATTTCTATTCCCAACTCTTTCTAAACCTGTTAGTAGGAAATTCCCAGAAGCCCTAAAAAGGCCTGTGTGATTGCTTGGAGGCCAGAGGTGAGGGATAAGTGGCAGACAGGTGAGCTGCCATTCTGCAGAGGCCCATGAGGTGATGCACCCTGGAGAGAAGCCATTTAGAGAAGGCTGTAACCAAGATGGATAGATCAGAGCTGCCTAGCCAAGGAATCAAGGAATATCTCTGGGAGTTTGAAGGGGCAACCAGCCTTATGGCCAAACATTCCCTTTTGGAACTTTTGACCTACATTAGGGTAACCTCCAAATCCGTGTGTGTGTGAGTGTGTGTGTGTGTGTGTGTGTGTGTG